>PVKN010016408.1:0-17912 GCA_004027915.1 Capromys pilorides | reverse complement strand
ATCGGCACTGCTCACTCAAGTCTGGGGACCACTGATCTAGGTGGTTCTGAGCAGAGTCACACTGGAGCCATTGCTCCAGAGGCTTGATTCTTTCAGGCCCATCCAGTGCAATCCAGGTGGCAGGGAGCAAGCATGGGATGCCCTTCATCCACTCTAGGCTACTGGGTTGTAGGAAGGAACAGGCTGGAATAGACAGCTCTGAGGCGGGTGACACACCTGGCAGCACTTCTGCTGGACTCTAGACAGACAGCCAGGCAAAGGCCCTTCTGAAAGGCTCTATTCAAAGATGTTTGGTGAGCAAACACCACCACTTTTTTCCTTTCCCTGCACCTGGAGCTGTGGCCAGAACTATTGGCAGCTTCAGCTTTGGCCCCAGGAAAGAGACCAGGCAAAAGAATATTAATCCTCACCTGCCAGGGAGCCAGGCTCCTAGGAAGGAGTTGGCCAGAGGGCTAAGGAGAAGGAATGTGTCCCAGAAATACATACACTTCCTGGGAGTGAGGAAATGTCCTCCCTTCCATCCCTAGCCCAGCACCTGGGTGTAGAAGGTGCGTGGATGGAGGGCTGATCCTTCCAGATGGAGTCCCTGAGGGGCTCTCAGGCTGAGCGGGACACGTCAGCCATAGGCAAGCCAACAGCAGTATTCAAACCAAGATGGAAACCTATGTCATAACCTGGCCAGGGCTCAGGGCCTCCTACATGAGGGTGGGACCTGAGGACCACTACCATTGCAGACAGGATGGAGATTTGAATCTGTCTTCTCCTTTTAAGACCACAGTGCATGACTAGGTTAGGACTCCACTGTTCTGGTGAGAATTTTATAGTCTGAGAAACCTAGCAGTCTTCATCTTTCCACAGGCAGAGTAAGTCTTGGTTTCAACTGTAGTTTAATACTTTATTTTTTGATTCATCAAGACCAGAGATCAACCTTTAACAAAAGACTTGCACTGCGTTGGCTGTGGGTATCAGAGGTATCAGCACATACTCCGTCACCCCTCATGAAGCCATCGTCACTGAGCTGTGTGATCGGCAGCTGTCACGCCTTCCCTCGCCTACTTCCTACCATCCTACCTACTGTCCTCTCTACTTTCTCTGGAGAGCTAAGCAGCTAGAGCCCCAGGCCACAGAATGGTAAAAAGTAAGGCCTAAGTCTTCCTCCTCTACCTCCATCCAGAACACAATCACAGTGAGTTGAATTGTGGCCCCCAGGAAGAAGAAAAGTGAAGTCCTAGCCCCTTGTCAGGCTGGCAACCTTATTTGGAAACAGGGTCTTAGCAGAGATAATCAAACCTAACTGAAGCCACACAGCACGGGTGGGTGGGGGTGGGGAGCAGCTAGGTGCCATGGCTGGGTTTCTGTAAGGGAAAGGAGGGGTTGATAGGGTTTCAGAGCTAGAGACACAGGAGCCGAGAGAAGACAGGCGGAGGCTGGAACAGCAAGGATTGCTGGGAGCCAGGAAGACGCAAGAAGGTGTTCTTGCTGGAGCCCTCGGAGGAAAACGTGGCTCTGCTGATGCCTTGACTTCAGACTTCCAGCCTCTAGAGATGAGAGAAATGAGAAAAAATAGGTTTCTGTTGTTTTAAACCACCCAGTTTGTGGTTATTTGTCCAGGCAGCCTTAGGCAACGGATACCACCAATCCCCTGCCAACCCACAGCCCAGCTACAGACCTTTCCACAGCTGGCCCAGGTCCCATCCGTGGCCTTTACTCCAGCCCCATGAGGGAAAGTAATTGTTTCCATGCGAACCATGCTTCAGAGTTTATAGGCAGCGGCAATATCCAAGACTTCACAGTATCCTCCCAACTGTCCTGAGGGTTTTAATTTTCACTTACCCCATTTTATAGAAGTGAAAACTGAGAGTTGCAGATTAAAGCAATTATCCTATGATCTCACGACAAGCATGGAAAAGAACCAAGGCTGATCCCAGACATTCTGACTCTTAAGCCAGGGCCTTCCTCTGTAATTTTTCATTTTATTTTTTATTATGAAGAATAATGACATACACACTAAAGGACACAAAACCCAGTGCACGGCTTGGGCACAGCAACGAATCCGCCACCCGATCTAGGAATAGAGCCTGGCAGCCTCACAGGTCCTCCTGCCAGCCACTCCCCTAGGTGACTGCTGTCTCTACCATGCCAGTGCCCCCATCCTGACCTCTGTGTCCTAGGAATCTATGGGGGCAGCAGTAAAGAGCACAGTCCTTACTTGGGCACTCAGGCCCACCCCCCACCCCAAACGCAGGATCTCCTGGAGCCTATTCCCCTCTCTAGGGCTCTTCCTCATTTGTTTCCTTAGAGAAAACAAAGACAAAACACAACTGCTAATTGGGAATGGCATTTTCAGAGCCATAGAAGCTGGGAGGGGCTGACGCTTTTCTGAAGCACTTAAAAAATAGACTGTTAATAAGAAAGAAGCAGAAGCAAAGGGCAGAAGGATGGATGCAAGGATGGGATCGTGGGTGGGTTAAAGAAACAAAACAATAATTACCCAGTTCCCCAGAGCAGCCTGTCTACCACCCCCCTCCTTCCCTCCTCCCAGAGTTGACCCTGCTATCCAAGTGGGAGCTAACAAGATCCACGCTCAGCTTGGCTTCATGTTCCCCAGAGGCAGGACACACTACATGGCTTCCCTTTGCTCCTTCCTGTGTGTTTGTGACCTTTCTCTTCTCCAAGAGCCTGGGCTTCTACTCTTGATAACAGAGGAAAGGCAGGAAGAGAGAAGAGGATGGAGAGCTCCAGCCAGGGTTCTGAGCTGCGCTTGCCCCCTGGAGCAAGGGCACAGGGTCAGGCCCCTGGGTCAGTGGTGGATTCACACTGACGCAGATAGAAAAGCTCCCCTGGGCTCCAAGATGAGAAGAGAGAAGCTGACCGATCCTTCTGCAGTGGAAAAGCCTCTGGGTCAAACATGCCTCTGGGCTGGCCTTGGGGGAGGCTCTGTGAAACCACTTCTGCAGATGGGCCTCGAGGCAAAAACACAAGGGCACTGGGGAGATGACAGGAGCTGGGGATGACAGCCAGCTGCCAGTTGCAATCAGCGCAGCTCTACATGCTGTCAGGGACAGGGAGGACTGAGGAGAGGGCTTTCTGCTCGGTCTTTTTAACTTGGGTCTTGGGCCAACGGATCAGTTCTCCATGTCCCTGGAAAATCCATGATGCTGGGATTGTTTACTAGGAAAAAGTTACAGCCTGGGTTCTAAGAAGGATCATGTTGTGGACTAAAAACCAGAACCCTTCAAAGCATTTCTGGTTCTGTTACTTAGAATGTGCTCGATCACTCCCACTTGGTGAGCTTCCTTTCTGCATCTGATCACAATAACAAAGTTTAGCTAACAACGCGCATATCATCTGCCTGTCTACCTCACAGGGATGCCTGTGGATCGGCAAGATGCATATTTCTTTAGAGAGTGAGCATAGAATTACTAATGGCCCAGCAAATTCCACTTCTTGGTATGTACCCAAAAAAATTAAAAATATACTCAGAACTTGTTCACACTTGTCCAAAGTGACACTGTTTGCAGCGGCCAAATAGAAGAAGCAGCCCAAATATCTATCAACAGAAGAAGAGACAAATGTGGCATGCATATATATGAATAATTTGGCCAGAAATAGAAAGAATGTAGTGATACATGCCACAACATGGATGAACCTGGGCAACATCATGCGGGGTGGAAGAAGCCAGTCACAACCGCTCTTCTTTTACAGGAAATCTTCACACGAGGCAAATCCATGGAGACAGAGTGGATTGGCGGTTGCCAGGAAATGGGGGAAGGAGAGGTGGGGAAGGGGTCCCTTAATGAGTCCAGAGAGTCCCTGGTGACAAAAATCTTGAAGCCAGCTCCTTTGCAATGCAGTTGGTGTTCGTGGTGCAGGCGAGCTCTCTCCTGAAAACTAGAAGGGCGTGCAGCCTGCTTGAACTTTGCTTCAGAAGCATATTGTAGCCTTGTTCCGCTTCATATGGTTGAATTCAGCCTCCGGCCAGAGCCTTCAGCAGAAGGCACGGGCATATGCTACCCATGCATACCCTGATGCACACACAGGCTGCAGGAGGGGAGCTTCAGCACCCGCCTTGAGCACCCTGCGGTGGGCTGTCCACGGCCCGCCCACCGAGAGCTCCGAGGCAATCCGGGGTTACCTGTGCAGCTGTGAGTCTCAGCGGTGCTTCATCCGCGCTGAAGTGAAGGAAGCCCCTGACAAAGTTCCAGGAGAGGCATCAGGCCAGCCAGCTGAGTGGGCGGCTGCGGGGCAGCAGTCCTGATGTGGCTTAGGCAGCTGCGGTTGCTTTTAGCTAATTAATAGCGCCCCTATCCGCTTGCATTTCCTCCCACACTTAAAGGGTCCTGTCTTCCTTCCAGGGTCCCTGGAGCACAGCTGCTGGGAGGGGAGTCCATCCTGGGAAGGGAGGACATGCAGCTGCCAACAGAGCGCGGGCCAGGGACTGCACCCAGGCCTCCTCTGCTCGTCGCACTGGGCTACTTTATGTGAAGAACACAGCCATCAGAGGTCGGGGCGGCGTGACCCTCCTGAGCTCCCCAAGAGAAGGCGGCGATATTCCTAGGTCACCAAGAAGCAGAACATCACTCTCCTAATCCACCCCCCTCCCTCCTCAAGACAGGGTCTAGCAGATTCCTGGTTACCAGTCTCTGCACCAGCTGGCCTGCAGACCCTGTGGACACCAGGCCAGTGGAGCCAGGTGATGTCTCTGAGTCCCAAAGCTTAAAGTGGAAGTGAGCTCATGCCCAGGCGCCTCTGCCCTGGTTGGCTGCAGGTACGACCCAGCTGCCAGGGCCTTGCAGGCAGCACTCAAGGCCTCTACCCTGGTGGCCAGGCCCATTCCACTCCTGGATGTGCAGGCTGATGGAATGGCTCATGCTGTTTCCTTATACCCCACCTCCCAAGCCTGGGAGGTACCAGGACTCAAGAGAGGACTGTGCTCCACTCAAGGGCTGCCATGTGATTGGCCCCTAACCAGGGCACAGGCAGGAGCTGGAGTGAGGTGTGCAAGGGGCAGGGAGCTGGTATAGACCACTGCTCAAACTGCCTGCGCCCATTACCTTCCCAGCGTGTACACACACACGCACACTCCTGTAAAGGGACTGGTGTTTATAGTCGAAGAAGAGTACAGAAGTTTGTTAGAAGGCAATGATCTGCAAGTGGAGTGGCATTCAGCTTCATAAAGAAGAGAAAGGGAGCCAGAGAGATAGCTCAGCAGCTTAAACTCCTACCTGGCAAGCTCAAGGTCGAGAGTTCGATCCCTGGTACCGCAAATAAATAAAATGAGAGAGGGAGAGCAGCAAAACTGAAATCTGACTTTCCTCTGTCTGCAGCAGCCTTATGGTCCTCCTGTCTTCCTCTCTGCATTCAGTCGGAAATGGGTCTCACAGAGCAGAGGCACAGGGGCTCATGGCAGCCTAGACCCCATGCTTGCTGCCCTGTCACCTCTTCTACTTCCCTGAAATGCTTCCCTCTCTTGTCCCCACACAGCTCTGAGCCTCCAAGAGCTCTGCCGGGGCTGCAGACATGGGTCTCTAAGAACATCGTCTCAACATCTCCCAGCTAATGACCTTCCAGGTAATGGCCTTGCTGATGGCAAATGCCACTAATGGCTGATGCTGTCCCAGCCCATTGTCACCTGCTCCTCCCTCCCCTCTCTGGACTCAGCCCTACACTGAGGGGTGACGGTGTGTCTGGTAGTGGTCAACTCCTAACTTGTCAGGCCTTTACGGAGTATTTAATATTTTAGGCATCATATGTAGTCAGGGAGCAGTTCCCTTAGCAGTGCCATACAAGACCATTCAAAGAATTTGTTAGGATACAGAAAAGAAACTGAAGAGGACGGGAAGAAGCAGGTGGTGGGAGGCCCCTCTCTCCTACACGTCTTTAGCCCTGGCTTTCCGGGATCTGGATGGAGGCGATGCAGCTGTGGGTTCTACACAGATCTCAGGGCTAGAGCCCATTCTCCTGGGAGTTGTATTTCATCACAGAGGTGAAAGCAGAGCCTTAGCAGCTTGAGGAACAGGGATGTATCCTAAAACCTCAGTATTCAGGTATAAGTTCAGTGCTGGCACTTTGCGATAAATTATTAGTAGCTTTGGGAGTTGCTGTTGGGGCAGTTGTCTCTAAAATGTTGCCATTGCTGGCCTAGAATTTTGAAAATATTAATTCCCTTCTGCTTCCCTTGCATAGTTCTCCAGAAAGCACCTCCATGGTGGTGCACACTTGTGATGCCAGCACTCTGGGAGGCTGAAGCAAGAGGACCGAAAGTTCAGGGCAGCCTGGGCGATTTGGTGACTTAGTGAGATCCTGTCTCAAACAGTGAGGGGGTGAGGAGAGGATGGCTCAGTTGAAGGGACCTGAGTTCAATCCCCAGTATCACTAATCTTCTCGTTGTAGACCCTGCATCCTCACTGTTTCCTGTTTGCTTCTGGAGCATGCTGTTTGTTGAAGTAGGTAGAGTAGGGAGCAGGAGAGAGAAGAGGCAGGGCATTCAGAGAGAAGCAGGTCCCAAGGAAACGTAGCAGGCTAGACAGAGATGCCTCATAGGGATGAGGCTTGCAGGCTTCTGAGGCAGGCTGTTGGCGGGAAGGTGAGGGCAAAAGCAAGCTCTGCCCCAAGGGCGGGTTTCTTAAAGTAGTTGGAGGTGAAGAAGTGGGAGGGGGGAAGGGAGTAAATCTTTCTGTATCTTGACAGAAGATCACAACTATTTCTATCTTGTAAATTCCCTTAGAAATACAGCCTGGTGGGCCTGGGTAAGGAATGTTTCTTCCCAAAGCTTAGCAGGCGGCCTGGCTGGGAGCCATTTGGCAGCATTCCCAGCAGGAAAGTTGGGGAAGAAGCAACAGGGCCCCTCAGGGTGCTACCGCAACAGACACAGACAGAGGGCTTTGCTGGCTCCTGCCCAGGGACCCTACAGTTCAGGGGCACCCCCAAGATGGAAAGGGGAGCCCTCCTGCCTCAGTGATAAGGAGCTTCTGGCCCAGTTCACAGCCCCAAAGCTGTGCTGCTCAACTTGGAATTGCTGGGGGTTCACAGAGTCTCTGCAGAAGCAACATTTGTGTTGGGGGTGGGGGCGGGAGTATCTAACTGAAATAAACCTTAATATTTTTTAAAATAAGATACAAAACTTGTTTCATTTCTTAACATTCAATGAGATTTCCATTTAAGTGGGCTGCTTTGGATCTGCCCCTTGATTGATAGCCTGTAGCAGCGTGACCCTTGTTAGCTCCCTTTCTTGTTCTTTCATAAACGAGTTTGAAAGATGGGCTCCTCTCCGTGGAGCTAGATGTGAAGTCCTGCCTTTCCACGCCTCCAGGTAGCACTCTCACCCCTGGCTACACACTGAAGACATCTACCAATCCAATAACACAGGCCGTCTGCACTGTCTTTCTGACCTGCACCAGGGCTTAGGTGTGGGCATTTTCCAGGGCTGCCCCACGTTTCTGATGTGCTGTGAAGGCTGGGAACTCTCTCTTAAGCAGAACCTATAAAGCCAGAAACCCAGGCCCTTTGCCCTGCTAAGCCCCCATTTCTGGGTTATTTCTCCTATAAATGTCTGGTGTGTAGTCTGTTTTCTTTCCCTGCTACCACCCCCACACCCCTTCTAAAATCATACTCCCTGCCATCTTCCCATGGATTAGAACACAAGGTTCTCCTTTCTACCCCTGCCAACCAGTTTCTGAACAAACACCCAAGGTGGGCCTTTTCTAAGTGTCTCTCTCATGCCAGATGCTATGTTGGAAACTAACCGCCCAGTGAGACAAGTGTTAACCATCTGCATTCTACAGATAAGGAACTCAAAGACCAAAGAGATTAAGGAGCAGGCCCCAGATTTCTGGGATTTGACTGCTATGTCTGACTCAGAATCTATTCCCTTTCCAAGAAAATAACAACATATCACCTTACCTAAGCACCTCCCACCCTCCTCTTTAAAGGCGTACTCCTTCTTTTGTTTAACTGTCACTTTACGGGGCTCCATACAGAACTAAACAGACAGTTGAAGAAACTAAAGTTCTAGGAAATCTCACACATTACTAGGAGTCATTATTCTAGGTCTCTGTGGAACTCCAATGGAATTAAATCCAAGTTCCTAGACCTTTGGATGAGATCCTTGGAAATGTCACCAGTTCTTACCTGGAACAATGGTAAGCACATCTTTAGGTGGGAACTAATTTCTTGCCTTCCTTAGTCTATGGGGATTCAACGGGTGCTGCTCCTTAGTAGGTATTCTTGGCTTACCTTCTCCCCACTCCAGAGTTAATTTTCATCTTATTTATTTATTTATTTATTTTGGCTGTGCTAGGCAAGTGCTCTCCACCATGGGGCTGCCTCTCCAGCCCTGATCTTGACCCTAAAGTCTAGCTGAGAAGAAACAGGGCATCTCCACTCCTCAACTGCTCTGTACTTGGCCCTTGGATCTTGATCTTTTCCTTGACCCCCTAGGTAGGTAAGACAGTTTCCTGTCTCTCCAGCGAAGTCAAGTTTCCACATCTGTAGAGAGTTCTACACTGGCCCTGCGCTCAACACTCTTGCCTTTATTGTGGGATTTGATGGCTTCAGCCACGGAAGGTCTCACCTTTACACTTGGCTGGCTTCTCTAAGATTTCTCTAAGCTACCAAAGTAGTTGATTATCATTTAGTTAAATCCAACCTCTCCATCTCTCATGACTCAACTAATATCAACAAAAGGTGGAGCAGTGCTGTGCTTAGAGGCACAGTGGCGACTGCCTCCTCCTCAGGGAACTTGCACTCTTCTAAAACATCCGCCAGAGGCTGCCATTCATTTGGGGCTACCTCTTGGTAGACTCCCCACTAGGAGCCCATATTCTTTACCTTACTTAGTCCTCACAGCAACTCATGGGGAAAAGGTGGTCATTGCCACCTGATAATGAGGATGCTGAGTCTCACCAATAACTAAGCAACCAGCTCAGAAAATAAGTAGGAGAGCTAGAGTTTGAACATATTTCTATATCCAAATGCTTGCTTTCTCATTTACGCTGAAACTTCTATGTATAGCATAGTAGTCTGGAGCTCAGACTCTAGAAGCAGCCGACTTAAAATTTAGCAACTAAGCTCTGCCATTTCATGGCTATGCAGTCTTGAACAAATGAACAGGCCTTTCTAGGCTTTGTTGTTTGACTGCATTGTTTCCACTTGTGGTGAGACTCTCAGAAGTGGTACTTGGGGGCCAGGGAGATAGTTCAGTGGTACAAGTGCCTACCTGGCAAGTGCAAGGTCCTGAGTTCAATCCCCGGTTCCAGAAAAAAAAGAAGTGGTACCTGGCATATTAGCACTAATGTCTGGGCCTAGTCTCACCTGTAGCTGTTTAATTTCTCTGGCAGCATCCTGGAAACTGGTCTGTCATGCAACTAATCACTTCGCACAGCCACAGGGCAGTCTGAAGGACACCATTAGTTACCAGCTCATCTGCAGAACAAAGGCAATAGGCATATCATAGGTCATAGGTCAGCAGATGACAAGCCTCCAACTTTCAGGTTGTCCGCTACCAGTCTGCCTCCTTCCTTACTCTGCTCTCTCCCTTTTCCTGACTCAGACGCACTCCTGCTTTCTAGAAGGTGATCTGGAATCCATCTGGTCATAATTATATTACAATATTAACCATGCTGTAAACACACAATAAAAATAAGAGATACTATCTATTAAAAAAGAAATGCAGTTCTCTGTTTTATACATATTGGGAGAAAAACCTTCAGCTCTCGGTACATCTCCTAAAACTGGAGCTCAAGCATTTCTCCTTTCATAACTGAAAGAAAACAAGTCTTTCCCCCAATTCCAACATCTTTATGGTGCTCAGCCTTCTGGAAAGAGATTTTTCATGGTGCGAACTTCTAATGAGCTCTAGGTGCCAAGGGGTAGCAAAAACATCTCTCATGGAAACTTTGGGACACCATTTTTTGGGTGACAGTGTAGTTAAGACTTTCCGTCAAAATATCAGACCAGTTAAATATCTCTCTCTGTTGTCAAGAGTTTTCCAGACAGGCCTGGGTTGTATAACCATGATCATCTTTCTGCTGACCTCTTTGATCCAGTTCAAGAATTCTGTTTGGGTGAATTTTCAGCCTTAACTCTTGCCCCTGGATGTCTGGAGTACAAGTCTGTGTCAACACAGGGGTTGTCAGGTCCTGTCATGTAAGTGGTGAGGAGGAAAGTATTGGTCACCATGTCTTGGTTGGTGGGAATTTGAGTCAGAAGACACTTTGGTCCTCCGGGGCAGGGTGGGTCTTATGTCAGAGGTAACCAGTTGTGCCTGGTGGTTATGCTTTAACCTGCACTTGTCTGGTTAGAAGGAAATAACTAGGGCTTGAACCTCTGGAAAATCTAATTGCCCTAAAGGTCTGAGAGTTTTCCTGGCCTGGTTGTTGGTGGTTACTCTACACAGGGTGGATTTGAAGATGGAGAGACTGTAGGAGCCAAAGATACAATTTATTTCATAACTTCTTTCTGATGGCCCTCTAGGTGCCAGCTATTTTATGCCCAGCTGGGAGCAGGGCTACAGAAATGAATAACACAGCTGCTTCCTTTAGGTTGACTGTATTCTGGTGAAATGCTGGAATACCCAGCTGGAAATTCTGGCTTGACACCTTGTAGAAGCCTGTATCCCTGATGAACCTCCTTCCAAAATGGTCCCCTTCAGAAATCTGAGAGCAGCAGCATCCCATTATTGGCTTCCCATGTTGAAGCAAAACTCTAGGCTCTGGAAACCAGGAAATAGCTGTATTAGTCAAAATGGAGGTGAGAATTCCTCTATAAGCCAGCAAAAGGAATTCTGGACAGTGGATTTGCCCCTGAAGCTCTACCATCTGAGAGCTTCCCAGTCACCCCCTCTTGTCTTTGTTCCAGGCACCCTTGCAAGGGCATAGATGAAGGAAGAACAGGTGCAAACTCCAATGCTTTAGAAATGGACAGACCCTATGGTATCCCTGCCTGTTGGGGCAGGGATAGGGTGGAAAGGATCCCTGCCAATGTTTGGTCCCCATACTCTACTAGCTTTCACTGTTAGTGAGTGTCAACATGCTGGAAATTTAAAACATAAACATCTTTGCTCATTAGATTTGCCTGGGCTACCTGAGCCCATCTCGGATGTGGCAAGCAAACCTGATTGCCAACACCAGTGTCCTCCATTGAAAAGTGACTGCCCTCTGGGTTAAAAAATGATCAGAGAATTACCTGTGCTTTACGTGTAACCATTTTCACATTAAAGCCATTTGCTCACTTCTAAGATCAGCGCCTGCCCCATATGCTTTGCTGTATTATGAGCAGACATTATATTGAAGCTTCTTTGTGTTATCAGCACTTGGGTCTGTGCTGGCAGAAAACAGATGCTCTTCTTCATTAACTGCAGTTACATATATGAAGGATCAGGGACAGAGCCCCTGTATTTCAGCCCCCTTTCATCTTCCCAATCATCTGCCACCTAATTCAAGCAGATCAAGCTGCCTTAATTATCTGTGTGTCCTCTTGATCCCTACTTCCTCCAGTCCCCTGACCTTCTGGCCTCAAGTTGCAGGAAAGCGGGCTTTGAGTCATGTAGTTTCCAGTGCTCTTTGCCCATTACCAGCTTGTCACTTTATGTTCCCAAGCCCCCATTTCCAGCACTGAATAATTACTCTGGTCTTCACATGAGACAGGCAAACCACCAAGTTCATAGCATGTGTTCAGCAAGGGCTTGCTCAGGTTTTTCATTCTAAACCCTTCTTAAATCCTGATAGAGTGGGTCCTTGACAAGCACCTCTGGCTGCCGATGACGTCACAGCTCCAACTTATGGCAGAATCTGCCAAGTCCCATCTGCCTTGGCACTTCTGCATTCTTCACATTCAAATCACCCAACAGCTTCCCGATGTTTTTTTTTTTTTTTTTTTTAACTGCAAGGAGTCTTTCCTTAGATGTTGACACAAGACAGTTACTTGAGAAAAGAACATATAGGACACACGGGTCGTCTAAGCCACTGAGAGTCTACCTGACCCACATCCTAGTGGCTCTCAGCTGTCTTCTCCTAGCTCCTCAATATCCAGCTGCCTGCACGCTTCTCCCCCAGGAAGCCTCACAGTATCTCCAGCCCACCACATCCAAAGTAGAGCTTCAATTTTTTCCCACCCAACTCTGTTCCTCTGCATCACTTCCTATGTCAGGAAATGGTACCTCAACCCACTCAGTTGCTCAATTAAAATCCTAGGAGTCATCTTGACTTTCCCCAGTGCCCTGAATCTGACCTGCGAGGCTTCTCAGCTCCATCCACTCTGTTGCCCACTCTGTCGCTTCTCTCCCTCTGAGCTAGCGCGACCTGTGCTGTCTCCCCCGGAGTCTGGGCTGCAGCACCTGCTTCCACCCTGGTCCTCGCCTCCACACAGCAGTCCCCACGGGCCTTTTAAAGTGTAAATCAGATCCTATCGTTTCACCTCCATAAAACATATAGTTTCTAAACATTTTGAATAAGAGTCAAATCCTTTCCATAAACATCACTCCATGGTCTTGCCCTTGTCCACTTCTCCGACCCTGTCTTCCCCTGGCTCAGAGACTCTGCCTCCCACTCTGTCTATCCTGAAGTGGGCACCAGCCAGGCAGACGCATCACCCACCTGATATCTTAAGGTTCTCCATGCAACCCAGGGGTTGAGAGAAAGTGTTTGGTGCTAGCAGATAGTAAGAGATGCACAAATGTTACTCTCCTTGCCATGACTTTTGTTCTGATGGTGGGAGCAGGACGAAAGGATGAGGGAAGGGATGAGGGCAGGGGCCATAGACCACAGTGCTCTCACTGGTCACGAATAGAGCCCAACCCCAGCACGAGTCCCTTTTTTCACACCCTCTTAGCCAACTCTAATAGTTGTCAGCAGGGAGCGCTTGAGCCAAGAATGGGGAGTTGGGGTGAGGGGTGGGGTGCGCCGGTGGGTGAGAGGATTGGGGTTGCTGAAGGGGTTAAGAGGTTTCTTCCTAACCCTGGCCCTTCTCAGCCAGCATCTGCCTCTGAGGGCTTAATGAGAACTCCAGGCACTTCATCAAACCCTGCAAATAACTTTGAGGGCGCCACTAACTCATTCAGCAGGAAGACCAGAACTGCCAAAGCTTCAGGGAAGATAAGTGAGTGGAAAGAAGGTGGGTTTTATAGCGTGGCAGAGAGGGAAGGATTTTTGCAAGGAGGAGTGTGAGCTCCTCCCCTGCAGAGGAGCTGAAAAAGCCCAGTCTGGTCTTGGTCTCATCCTCTCTCTGCACTATATTTGATTAGGAATTTGGGGGCGGGCCTTGGCTTAGCACCGAGGCGCACACTCTCAGTAGGCACTCTCTCTCTCTCTCTGTCTCTCACTCTCTGTCTCTCTCACACATTCTCCCACACGAGGGGGCCAGACGGGGACGTGGTCACTCTCTGAAAGGTTCAACTTGAGGTAAGTTCAGTTGCTTTACTCTGAGGTTTTCCCCTTGTGGTTCATAAAAGAAAGGAAAGGGTTAGGCATGGGAAGAGGGGCAGGCAGGGAGAAGTCCTCCCCCTCCTTATCATGACTCCAGGGATGGCAGAGAGGGCTAGGGGACTGGGAGGAGTGGCCCTGGTAGGCACTTTTCTCCTACAGCCTGTTAATGGGTGTGAGTGGCCTCCACCTTCCAGGTATGAAAAAACAAGGGACCAGATATCTACAGAAGCTTCTTGGGACACTTTGGAGCGCTCTGTGTACCCTGAGGGTTTCTGAAATCTCTCTTAGAGAGGGGTTGTGGTGACTAAATGCTGTGTGTGTGTGTGTGTGTGTATGTGTGTGTGTGTGTGCGCACGCGCGCGTTTTCCTGGAGTAAAAGGAGAGAATAAAGAGAAGAGTTAATCATTGCCCGGGTCCAGGGAGCTGTGCATTGAGGGAGGTCTCACCCAGGTGTGGGTGACCCCTAGTTTGACCCCCTGGGCTCTAGGAGGGGGAGGAGGGCCCCCCTAGAGTGGACACACGGTGTGGCGGCAGAGGCTTCCGAGTGCCAGGGCTGGGAGCTTTGCATCATTCGCACTCTAAGCACAGGCTAGCATGGCCTCTAGCCTGCTGGAAGACAGCTGAGGAGTATACAGCCCTGAAACAGCAGGGCTGCAAAGTGGAGCGGGGTGAAGACAGGCACATGCTGCTCTCCCAACTCGCCCAGCAGCCATGGCTCTACAGAGAGGCTGAAGTGGCGGGGTGTGTAGCCCTAGGAAAGTGGAGTCTTAGGAAGATGGCTCTTGTCTGCCAAGGTGCCCAGTCTGGAAGGAGAGATGGAGACAGAGGCCCACTGTGCCAGCCTTCCAGACAGCCACTGAGGTCCTGCAGCAGCCCAGGCTGAGCATGGAAAAAATGTGCTTTTGGCAGTGGGCCTCTCCATCCTTCTCCCCTCCTGGCCACAGCCGGTGACCAGCCAGCATGCCCAGGCAGTGGGCAGTTGGGTTTGCCTCTCAGGAACACTATAGCTCTTTGTTTAAGGCCTGTGGCTGCCCCAGAGAGCTGCTTCTGAGCAACCCAGGAGCTGACAAGATGAAGCAGGCTTAAGGGCATTGCCTTCTGGGACAGAGAAGAAGGGGTGGGGACTACACCCCATTGAGTGACTGGATGGAGTGTCATCCTCAGGGACCATCTCATCAGCTCATTGGGTTGAGGTTGCTTTTATATACCTGCCTTTTTCCTGTCCCTAAGAGGCAATATAGGCAAGACCCAATAGCAATGTTAAAGGTACCTGTCACTCTTATAGGCCACAAAAGTTTTTAAGCTTTTTCTGTCCCAGGGTGACACACTGGAAGATTCCCACTGCCTACAAGGGCTTGGCAGTAGACCGGCTCTAGGTACCTGGGTTAGGGTCCCAGCACTGTGTGTGCTGTCCTGGTTTCCTCGTCTCCCCCACCTTCAGCTTCTCAGACAGCCCTAACCCCACCCTGGTCCCCTGCCTACTGTTCTCATGTCACTAGCTTTGCAAGGTCAAAAGCAACAGGCTGCCCAGGAAAGGGTGCCCTAGACACAGAGCCTGGGACAGGAGGCACTGGCACGTGGGGGAGGTGGCTTGGGGCCAAAGAGGAGATCACCATGATGAGATGCTTCTCCTTGGGGACCTCCACCCCACTTCTCACTTCTACTCTGGTGCTCAGTGATCCTGTTCGTTTCCCTGGGCTCCCAGTGGCTTCCACTTAGCAGGCAGAGCACTAACTGTTCACTAGGCCCCACGGAAGTGAGGCATGAAATGGCCCAAACCCCGTGCCCTTGGTGCCCACTGAGGCGAGCACCCACCCAGTGCCAGCGGCTCCCGTCTGAGAGGATCTGTAGCTGCCCCATGGAGACCACGAGGCATTCGCAGGGGACGCTGCTAACCAGTCCTCTCAGTCAGCCGGCTGCTACAGACAATGGCTCTTTGGAAGACAGCCCAGGCCTGTGGTGGCTGCGAGGGACCATGCCCCTCCCCCGACACTAGGGCCAGACGCCCGCAGCCTGCCCAAGAGACCACAAAATCTCCCAGAAGTCGCCCAGGCTTCTCTTTTGATGTCTGCAGCCATTTCAGGAGGTTTCCCAGAGACAGAGACAAGGCAAGAGCCAGCAGGATTTTTCCCAGGCTTCTAGAAAATGTTACTTCCCTGGGAGTGTGAACTGGATGGGAGCGAATTCAAACCTGACAGCAGCCCACCTCCACCACTAACCCCTCCACACACACGCACATGGATGCACCTACGTGCGCATGCATACTGCCCACATGACATGCGTGTGCGCATGCGTGTGCGCACACGTAGGGAGTGTTGTGGGCTTCCCAGCTTGTGCAGCAGACCTTCCAAAAAACGCATCCCCCTCCCACTCAAGTTCCTCCCGATCTTTCACACTGTCTGTGTGACTGCCGGGAACAACGCGCTTAGGTCACCCCCGTCAGCCGGGGTTGAGCAGCACCAAGCGAGCTGAGCAGGGAAGGGGCTGAGCCGTGCGCAGCTGAGCGCGAGCACTCCTGCCCGCCTCACGGTCCTCCCACGGTCTCATTCATGCCCACCTGCTCTGTCCCCTTTCCCTCCTCACAGAGACAGAATGCAGCGGCTGTCCCTCCTGCTGCTGGCCGGGCTCTGCTCCCTCTCCTGGGCCCAGTATGATGACGACCCTCACTGGTGGTTCCAGTACCTCCGCAGCCAGCAGTCTACTTACTATGACCCATACGACCCTTACCCGTACCCGTACGAGCCCTCGGAGCCCTACCCGTATGGAGTCGAGGAAGGGCCGGCCTACGCTTATGGCTCCCTGCCCCCACCAGAGCCCCGTGACTGTCCCCAGGAGTGCGACTGCCCCCCCAACTTTCCCACGGCGATGTACTGTGACAACCGCAACCTCAAGTACCTGCCCTTTGTCCCCTCCCGCATGAAGTACGTCTACTTCCAGAACAACCAGATCACCTCCATCCAGGAAGGCGTCTTCGACAACGCCACAGGGCTGCTGTGGATCGCTCTCCATGGCAACCAGATCACCAGCGACAAAGTGGGCAAGAGGGTGTTCTCCAAGCTGAGGCACCTGGAGAGGCTGTACCTGGATCACAACAACCTAACTCGGATGCCCGGCCCCCTGCCTCGCTCCCTGAGAGAGCTCCACCTCGACCACAACCAGATCTCGAGGGTCCCCAACAACGCTCTGGAAGGGCTGGAGAACCTCACAGCCTTGTACCTCCACCACAACGAGATCCAGGAGGTGGGCAGCTCCATGAGGGGCCTCCGCTCCCTGATCTTGCTGGACCTGAGCTACAACCATCTCCGGAGGGTGCCTGACGGGCTGCCCTCGGCCCTCGAGCAGCTCTACCTAGAGCACAACAACGTCTACACGGTCCCCGACAGCTATTTCCGGGGCTCACCCAAGCTGCTGTATGTGCGGCTGTCGCACAACAGTCTCACCAACAACGGCTTGGCCACCAACAGCTTCAATGCCAGCAGCCTCCTGGAGCTCGACCTGTCCTACAACCAGCTGCAGAAGATCCCCCCTGTCAACACCAACCTGGAGAACCTCTACCTCCAAGGCAACAGGATTAACGGTGAGCCTGGGCGGAGGGGCGGGGCTGGCTGGTGCTGGCTGAGCCCTAGTGGCAAAGTAGAAAGGCAGAGGCAGAGGGAGCCACAGGAAGCCATCAGTCTGGCGCAGTGACGCACACCTGTAATTCCATCTATACCAGATGCAGGAGTATCACGGGTTCAAGACCAGCCTGGGCAATTTGGTGAACCCTGGCTCAAAATCTGAAAATGAAGAAGGCCTGGGTGTGGTGCTACACACCTGTAATCCTAGCACTTAGGAGGTTAAGGCAGGAGGATTGCAACTTTGAGCCTAGCCTGCTGGGCAGTTTAGCAATTTAATGAGACCCTGGTTTAAAATAAAACGCTCTTTAAAAAGAGTTGGGAAAAAAATAAAAAAGAGTTGGAGATTTATAGCTCAGTGAAAAGGCCCTGGATTCAACCCCTAGTACCAGTAAATAAATAAACAATTAGAATAAATTTTAATTTTAAAGTGGCTTGTGATCTAGCTCAGTGCAAGGCTCTGAGTGCAGTCTTCAATACTGAAAAACAAAAAACAGAAACAACCTGAAACCAAAGCCATAGCCTTGATCAACAGGTGCAGAATAGCATGTGTTTAACCCCAGCAGCAGTGCTGAGAAAGCTCACTGGGGAGGGGGCAGGCTCGGAAGACCAGGAGAGGAATGTTTCCCTCTAGGGTGGAGAGGTAAGTGGGCCAAGGCTGGGGAGGCAGGCCTCCCTACCTCAGAGTCCCTCCCCTTGCAACAGAGAACCTAGAGGGGTTCACTTGTGGAAACAGCCAGCGACACCAGAGTGAGAGAAGAGGTCAGGCTGAGGTGGCAGGGGACAGTTCCCAGAGAAGGAGCCAGGTGCACTTGTGCTCTCAGAGGTTGAGGCAGGTGGGCTCACAGCTCAGGGCCACCTTGGGCAACTCAGTGAC
>PVKN010016407.1:0-17909 GCA_004027915.1 Capromys pilorides | reverse complement strand
GAGGAGGAAAGGAAGGAAGGGAAATCTTATGTTAATGACAGGAAGAGGGGCTGAAGAGAGAGGAGTGGAATGGGGAAAAAAGAATCAAGATACATTATACACAGGTACAAATTCTACATGATGTGTGATCATTATGTGCATCAAAACTGTACTAGTAAAATTAATTTTGAAAAACAACAAAATGGAGGAAAAGTAAAGAAAAAAGTTTCTGGGAAAGACCTGAAACTAAAAAACTCCGACAGAAAGGGCAGTCCTCACATGCTGACACAGTGGGAAAGACGTTAGCACAGCTGTAGTGCTACAGATTCTTCACTGCTCTCAGGGATGGTACAGCTGGGCCTCAGACAAAACAAATGTCAGCTTCTCCCTGTCAGAGTTCACACACGGTAAGGATGCTTATTAAAAACCAATGCAGGGGACAACACACTTGAGTCCCTCCCTCCTGTCCCTCTCTTGGACAGGAGCTTTCTTTCCTTCAAATAATATGTTCTGCTCATTTAAAAAAAAAAAGGCCCAATGCAACATGTCTGTGCTATCTCAAGACAAAATCTAGAATGGCTCCATAGTATAGTCCTATCCTTAGTAAGAAGATAAAAACTTAAAATAGGACTAAACTGGATCTAGAAGACATTCTGAAGAGTAAAACTCACCTCCCTAATGTCTCTGCTCTTAGCCTATTCCGATAGCAGAAAGAACTCCTCCTTTCCATTCAGGGGCTCAAGTACGAAACCTGACTCATCCTTGCCATTTTCAAGCTCCCTTCTTAATCACCTCATCAAGACAACTCTGACCCCAAATGGAGCTCAACGAGCCTCCTCCTTTCTCCCCACAAACTGTCAATATCTTGGAAATCCACCAGTGTCACTTATTAGACTATCTTAATACCACCTCAACTGGCCTCCAGGCTTCTAAGCATTGCCTATTCCAAAACTCTGCAGCAGCTGAAAGTATCTTGCAAATCATTAAATGTGATCATGCTCCTGACGCTCACCAGATTACCACTGGTGTTAATAATTAAGCTCTACATGTTTAACCATAAGCCACAAGGCCTGCATGACTAAGAGTGCTGCCAAGACATTCCTCCTCCTCATTCAAACCATAACCTTTTCTTTGTGCCTTAAAGAGACCAGGTTTCTCTCTGCTGTACACCGCTTACTCATCCGTACGTCTCTTCAGGCTCCAGGCAAGTGTTACTTCCTCACAGGCTTTCTTGACCCTCACATCATGCTAGCTATTCCCTGTAGCTCCCTCTCCCCTTTGGCTTCAAAGGGAACCAGTGATTAGGTTACCAGTGTCAGAACATAAGACAGGCCTGCCAAAATGCAGGACAGAAGTTGTGGAACAAGAAACCATACTGAAGCCTTAAAATTCAAACATCATCACCTTAAGAGAATAGACACTCAGAGAAACAGAGTCTCTGAGTCTTGTTTGTGAGTTTTAGGATAAAATCAAAATTTGTATTTTTAAGGAAAATTATGTGTTATACTTGACAGTGTCTTTCTTATTCTGTCTCCATCAAGCCTCCAGTAGAGGGCCAGCCAAATAGATCAGCAGATTAAAGTGCCTGCAAGTAGGCACAGGGGCCTGGGGTTTAATCCCCAGGCCTGCTGTACTGGTCCCGCCCCCAGGACACCCTGAGAGGCAACTGAGACTGGGCATGGTGGCATGCACCTATAATCTCAGCTCTTGGGAGGCTATAAACAGGCGGATCACTATGAGTCCGATCTAGTGAGACCCTGAACACCGTGTAGACCCTTCCCTAAAATACGAAAAAAAAAAAGAAGAAGAAGAAAAAGTCTCCAGTAAAGAGAACCTAGAAAGAGGGGAAAGGTCCTGCCTATTGTCCCAGTATAATCCTAAGGAGGGAACAACAGAACCCAGAAGGCACCTGTCTTATTTTCCTGGAGCAACTCTTTCATATCTGATAGAGCCCTTCTGCTATCCTTGAATGACATCTTAAGAGATTTTCCACAGTCTGAATAAAGAAGAGCTAAAGGACCCCTTGGCTGCCCGCATGTGAATGTCGTCACAGAAGAACAAATGGATGCAGTAACTTCTGTGGCCCTTAAATACGGAGGGGGCCAAACAAGAGCATATAACCTTTGCAGAAGAGTGGGTATAAGTCACTGACAAAGAGGCCACAAAGTAAACTTACTACACTAAACAGCTTATGTTCTAAGTGTCTCTATGCCTGGTATTAGTTTACCTATCATATTCTTAGGCTTCCTCGCCACTGTCCATTTCAATATCCATCTCTTCTGTATCAGCAGCCCGGGACAGGATGTCTGCCATCAATGCTTCTTCCAACTTCTTGCGTACTTGTTGTACCCGTTCTTCCTGTTTCCTTTTCAAAAACAGAAGAAAAAGACACTAAAGATTTGGCAAATCATGAAAATCTGAAGCTGCCTCAAAAGTTCATCCTTATTTCAGTCATTAAACTCCTGAAGAAAATTACTTTACTCCTTTAAACTTTTCAAATTGCTTCTATACTTAAGAACAAATGCAGCACCAGCCTGGGCCAAAAACAGAGGTATGCACAGCCAGTTATCCATGTTTCACAGAGAATTCTGGAAAGAATACATTTATGTCAATACTTCATCCTCAACATCACGAACATCAAGTTATGTGCCCAGGTACTGTAGCACCCACCTGTAATCCTAGCTACTTCGGAGGACAAGGCAGGAGGAATCCAACTTTGAAGACAGACTGAACAACTCAACAAGAAGTCTCAAAATAAAATAGTAACTAATTAATTAATTAATATGCATAGAGATGTAAATTACTGCTAGAGCACTTGTACAGTATGTACAGGGGCCTGGTGCCCAGCACCACTAAAAAAGAAATGAACATAATTTCTAGTATGTGAAGATCTCGATTTATTCCTAGAAAGGAAGTAAACTGGAAGCAAGCACACAAGAGGGAAGACAAAGGGAAAGCGACTTTTCTGAAAAAGCACTGAGAAAGACAACAAGCAAAAGCACAACAGACTGTGAGTTGCTCTGGAGTTCTATGGCTAGGTTAGAGGAGAGCCCTCCTGGGCTGCCAGGTCTACAGGCAACAGTCCAGCAGGAATGTCTCAGGATCACATGAGCAGAGAGACCAAAGTACACCTCAACTGAGATGGGCTGAGGAGACAGAGAACACACATAAGTTTCTGTCTTAGCAACTATAAGGATGCATCAAAAAGGAGTTAGTAACTCCAAGTTATAAACAAGGCTATGAATGTTAGATGGAAACAAAGTGTAGGAGAAAAGGCGCCCAATACATTTCCCCTTCAAAAAGCAAAGACAACAGCTGAGATCAGTCAGCTTTTGAGTGGTGAAGAGAAATTTATATCCAGAACCAAGCAGGGAGGCAAAAGTTGGAGACACACAAGAGAAAGGGTAGACTGGTAGGTAAAGGTCCTGGTGAAAATAACAAATGAAGAGGCAAAGGCAGAGCTGGGAAAGTCCAGCTCAACTAGGGGAAAGGTTAAGCCCCCCCCAGAGAGCAGGGAGATGGCCAGAATGCATGCAGAGCAGGTGACAGAGCAATACAGTGCCAAGGAAGACACACAGGAAAACTGGGGGGACTGACTTACTCTACAGCAACTGAGGGAGACAGACGCAGCACTGCCCAAACCTAGCACAGAAGAAAAGCAGAGGAGCCATGTCACAGAGGATTCATCAACAGCCACTAAGCGCTCACTTCCTGAGGCTCTGCCATATGGAAGTGACATCTGCTGTCCTCCTGACCACATCTGTCAGCACCATAGAAGACAATCTACAAGGCAGTAAGGATAACATATACTGTATAGCCACAGACTTTGCTAAACTTCAGTAAACTTTTCTTCATTAAACTCCAAAAGCAGCATAGAGAGTTAAAAGATAGAAACTTCCATTTTTCAAATAGATTTTTAAAAATGAGGCAGACATAAGGAGAGGGTCAGTGGGTCAGTCTGTGCTTTGCAGCCTCTGTCAGATTAAAAGAAAACAGAATTGAACAGCTCTGGAACAGGTGAATAGGGTGATAATGGAACAGGGTGAAGAACAGCACATTTATTTCTTACATAGTCTCCCCTCCTACCCAGTGACTCAAAGTTTGTCAAATGGCCATCATTCTCACTGGCAGTCTTGCACTCCTAATACCAGTACAAGAACACATACAGCTCTCCTGGAATAATCACATGAGGAAATACAGCAAATGATGCTTTTAGATGTACAGCAAATGATGCTTTTTACATCTTAAATTCTTAAAATTTCCCACTAGTTTTCTTTATCTCAAGCATTACTTCCCACATTTATGAGAGGTGAAATTAAAGTAGTTTCCCATTGTGGTAGGCAGAGTTCCAAGATGTTACCAAGAGTCTTACTCCCATATCCACTCTGTATGTACCTTCTACCCTTAAGGATGAGTACAATTTATGAATATGGAAGAGTATCACTTCATGATTATATTACTAATCAAGGGCCTTAATCAAAAGAAAGATTAGCATTGTAGGCCTGAGCTAATAGGGGTGGTCACTTTCCGAAAGAATTACATAAGGGCACATGGAGGAGGACATGTGGCAAAGAACTACGGCCAGCCTTTAGAAGCTGAGAAGTAACATCTTTCCCTTAACCAACAAAAAGGGCAGAGGTCTTAAGCCTACAACCACAGAAATAAATTCTACAATGATTTACAATCTGAAAAAAGAATCCCAAGCTCCAGAAGGAAGAGTAATCCAGCCAGCTTTGACATTAGACTTCTGAGAACTCAGTGGCTGAACCATTGCGCTGAGAGGTAATAATGCATTTTGTTTCAAGCTGCAAAATTGTGTAGATCGGTTACAAAGTATCAGAAAACGAAGTATCAATGAGTGAAATATTATCAAATATTCTTTAAAAGGTATACAATCAATATTCGAGGTCTCTAATGGAAGCTTTACATAAACAAAATATTGACTACATAATTAGAGAAAGGGTGAGAATTTATGCGTGTGGTCATTTATTTTAACCTTAT
Source organism: Capromys pilorides (assembly GCA_004027915.1). Classification (NCBI taxonomy): domain Eukaryota; kingdom Metazoa; phylum Chordata; class Mammalia; order Rodentia; family Capromyidae; genus Capromys; species Capromys pilorides. Next base: position 12,929 of record PVKN010016407.1, on the reverse strand, counting down.
TAATTCGGCAAGAAATTTTGCTTAAGAATTTCTGTTAAAAATTAAATCAAACAAGAAATTTGCTTGACAAATTTACCAATAAAGGAAAGCATCCACAGATCTGGCTTTGAGATATTTTCTTTTACTTTCAAGAGACCCAGAGTTGAGGCTGTCAGCAGCCCAAAGTATCACTGAGAAGTTCAGTCAACATCCATAGTGACCTGCTGGAGTCCCACCTAATTCCACACTCACTCCAGTACAGAAATGAATTTGTCTCCCAACTCCTTCTCTTCCTCAAGGATAAAAACAATCTAAACAGCAAGCTAATACCTTGCCTTGATTTTACATTTTGTTATTTTAATTTCCTTAAAACTAAAGTTGATCACAAATCCCATGCAGTCAAGGCATATGAATATAATTTTGAATTGTCTTAATATCTTTGTAAAAGGAATTACTTTATAAGCAAAGAATAACTCAGTGGAATAAGTGCTTGCCTGGCAAGCACAAGGTTCGATCCCTGGTACCACCAAAAAAATAAAAATAAATAAAAAATAAAAGCAAAGAATGGCTTTCCCATTATAAATTTAGCTAGATTCATACATTGAGAAATACTTTTATGTCAGTTTTTCTAGATTTTAAAAAATACATTAATAGAAATATATTTTTAAATTGTGTGATTCATAAGTGCCACCTGCTGGTTTTGTCTGGGAATAATTTTCTGGTAAATCTTAGATTTATACTCAGAAGCTAAGACCGGGAAATACAGTCATATTTTTAAAGAAAATATATTACAGTGTCATCATCATTATAAAGCAATGATCTTGAAGTTCATAAATCCTAGACAAAAATTGCTTTGCAGTTTTACTATCTAAAACAGGTTTCTCCTGAGCAAGGCTTTGTTTAGACATTTGAGGTATGAATCTGAGTTGGATGTTTTCCTTTTATTATTTGCTGGAAAAAAACAAATTTGAGGCTCAGTTTTAGAATAAAAAGATGTTAATAGATGCAGCTTATGTTCTCTTTCACTCCTGCTTTATTGCTTTACTCTTTGCTCTAGCTTTCCTCGCTTGCTTTAATGTGTGTGTGTGTGTGTGTGTGTGTGTGTGTGTGTGCACGCACACGTGTGCATGCAGCCTCCTTAAATTAACACTTGAAACAAAGTGAAATAGAGGTAGATAAATCTCTAAATTGAAGGGCCGGGGAGAGAGCTCAGTAGAATAACAGCCTGCAACGGCCTGAGTTCAATCCCCGGTTGGGGGGAGGTGGGGGGTCTCTAAATTGAGCTGAAGTAAAGAAAATATCATCATTATAACTAAAACCCTGAAAGCACAATTGTTCTTAAAGGAGCATGGCTCTCATCTGTGTTAAGAGGGAAGCTGATTTGTACACAAATCAATGAAGGTAGCAATCACAAAAAGCGTGACTGAGTGGAAGGGGGTCCCTACAGCACAAATTCAGAAACCCAAACTAGAGCAGAATGATGTGTGTACAACTGATGTTGTGATGCCCATCACTTTCTAAAACTTTCCTACATTAAGTAGATCATCAGTACCCTCACTTGTTTCGGAAAACCTCTGAAAAAACCATAACTTTCTGGTGGAGTCATCACTTACAGACTGAGGAACGTTCATCTGAACCACTTGGAACCAAAGGATTGCTGATTTTTTTCAGACATTGGAACCATTGCATATGCACAGGGTGGGGGCTAAGATTGAACATGAAACTCATAGGTATGAGAGTAATTTTATATGGCAGTTCCAATACTTTTGTGCAGGAAAGTTTCATGGCACAGGATGCGTCACCTGTGCCTTTCTGTCAAAGGTCAAAAGGTTTCCAATTTTAAAGCCTTTGAGATTTCAGACTTATCCTGCACTAGAAGGCACACTGAACTTACTGAGTAATGTAAAGTTCGCCCACAGGCCAAATCAAGCTTTTAAAGTCATGTTAAACTGCTTACCTAATGTCTTCATCTGTGACAATGAAAGCTTTGCAGAGGGGTTGAGATGTGTTAAGCCACACAGCAGGGTTCTTTTCCACAGCAGCAGAGACTTGTCCTGTGATTGGTGCAGAGCTTGTGTGCAAAGCACTGGCAACAGCAGATAAAAGGGTCTCATCATTGCTACCTGGACCAACTCCTGCAGTTAAAAAGAAGCACTGCTTAAAGGAAAACACTGAATGTGCTGAGCAAGACTTCTGTGACTTAACAACAACCAATATTGCTGTATTCAGTTGGCATCTACTCAAAGGACAATGTGATAACCACTTAATAAATACTACACAACAGAAAATTAACACCAAAGAAATCACAAAAAGCTAAACATTTTAGTAAAACTTTACATTTTCACAAGTTTAAACTGTTGGAACATTGGCCACATGTCCTCAAACAAATTCAACTATTTAATAGTGTAAGTCCTTTAGAAAGGCACTGTAGCTGGGCGTGGTGGCACATGCTTATAATCCCAGCACTTGGGAGGTTAAGACAGGAGGATCAATGTGAGTTCAAGACCAGCCTGGGCTACAAAAGTGCGCTCAAGGCCAGCCTAAACCTGGCAAGACCCTGTCTCAAAAAGACAAAAAAAAAAAAAAAAAAAAAAAAAAAGGCATTGTAATGCATCCCTATTAATAGCTTCTCTTGATGACTTTTAACATACATGTACAGCAATATCCAATGTTTTATCCTCTTTGTTCCTCTTTGGAATAGTTACTCTGGGTGATTTTTAAAGTTATTTCTACTAATATTCCAATGCTTATCTTCTTTGTTTAGGAATTCAGTCCAAACATGCTATACCTGCAGCTTTAACAGCTTTTTCAAATGCCTAATAAAATACCCAGGATGGAAGAATAAGCACACATCCTGACTATGTGCAGGAGACACCACAATAAAATTTAAATGAATTGCTTAAAGTCCTAAACTTGTTTAGTTAAAGTAATAATTTCTAAGAATATAAAAGGATAAGAATTTAACTGTGAAATATGAGCGTTTTTGAGTAATCTACAGTATATCAAGATTTAAAAGCTGAAGTTCTAATACTTGAAAAACAATACTTCTTTACAATTTGGATTTACCATATGATTGATAGGTAGAGTGGTAACTGAGTTCTCCACCCTAGATTCCACAGTTGCTATTGCTGAGCCAAAGTGCATGTTCCCAGTGCTACTGAAGACAGCAGTTTGTGGAAGGATGGGCAGAAGAAAGGAGCTAGTTGCTTTTTCAGTAGAAGATAGGAGAAAGAACAGTTGTTGAAGCTAGGTGCCGCTCTAAGCAGGAAGTTTGGGAAATCCTACTGATTATTGGCATTCAGTGCTAAAAACAGCATGTGGGTTAAATTGGACAGCAAACCTAATCTAGAGCCAAAATACTTACACAGAAAAAAAAAAAAAAAAAAATCTCAGATCATATACCACATGGAAGAATCACTACAACACACAAGTTTTCCTTCCTTATCTGCCCTGAGTGTACTACAACACAACAAGAGCGCCAACCAGCAAGCCATGTGGCTCCTCCAAAGGAAAGACCTGGTATCAATCTAAATCCATAGCATCTAACCATGGTGCCTTGTATCACAGAGCCACCGAAGGTACTTGATATGTATCTGCTCAACTAAACTTAGATAATACCTTGAAGACCTTTAGGTAGTTCCATGGTTTTTATAATTTGTTCTGTTACATCTGATGCACTAAGTCCTTGTAGCCTCTTCTCCCAGAAAAGCTGTAAGGCAAAATATCACTGTTAATAGATGCATTCTTGAGACAAGAAAGTAGCGCATCGATGCTGTTGAATAATGAAATTTAAGTCATTTCAATAGCTTCCTATAATTTTGTCATTTTTTCCTTATAACAAGCTAAATGACACTCCAAACACAAATTATTTCAACACAACATAACTCTTTCCAGTGACATTACTCAAAAATGTTTTACCATTTTACATAACCTACTTAGTTGTATTATAAATTGTTATATGCTACATACTGCATATAGTTCTTCATAAGATATCTCAAAGAATATAATTTGACTTTGAAAGAATTCATTTGTAATGAAAATTTCCTTTTTTTTTTGTTTTTTGTTTTTGTTTTGTGGAGCCAGGGATTGAACTCAGGTCCTTGCACTTGCCAGGCAAGCACTTATTCTACTGAGCTATCTCCCCAGCCCCAGTAATGAAATTTTCATGTTGAAATTTATCAGCAAAAAGAAAAACTCCTTTATCCAGTATCAATAGGGAAAGAGCTACTTCGCCTGGGTGAGTTTCTTTTAGCCCTTCAGCATATTTTAAAGAGAAAAAAGACCCATGTTTTCTAAAACATCTTAAGACATCCTTAGTGTTTAAACTGGGTGGCATGGTTATCAGGGATTTTCTCATAGTAACGAGGGTCCTGGATCATTGATCTGGGCATCAGTAAGCACAGGAAAAGAGGCCTCATGCCTTAGGGGGCTACTGAGGTACAAAAGAGCTTATTCAAACCCTTTTGGCCCCAATCGTCACGCTTTTCTATGGTATACCAATTTTATACTTTACTCTTTCTCATTAGCTTTTACTTCTAATTTCACTCATCTATCAGTCAGACATGTATTAAGCTCCTACTGTGTGCGATGCCTATCCCATGGATGCAACAGTGGAGAAGGTAGACCCTGTCCTTGTATTCAAGCTTTATTTCTTTTTTGAAAGTACTACAGTTTCATGTTTACCACAGACAAAGATTTTCAGGACAGAAGAACTATACAGGGCATTCTGTCTCTAATCCTAAACACCAGGATGCTCACACAGTTGGCACTGCAGAAACATGGTATGACCAACTGAAAAGGGAGCCACTGGACTCTGCATGAGGATGAGAGACATGATAACCAGACTGAAAGCCCAGATAGATACCCACAAAATGTGTGGCCCTGAACATTTTCTATAACTTCTCCAGAAGCTCCAATGTCCTCTTCTTTAAGTGTGGGAACAATGGTTATCCCATAAGATTACTGTGAGGATTTTACTGAATTTACTTTTAGCATATTTTAGCTACTCTGAGGGCTCCTTGGGTTTATGTTCTGACATCTGGACATATGTAAAATATCATAAAATTGCCTTCCAGATAAATGAGGATATGATAATGTAACTATGGCAAAATAGTGGTATTATTAACTTCAGTACTAACACCGAGAACCTATAACAGAATGCTTAACTCTACTCCAAAGACCTCGGTATACGGAAACATCTCCTCTGCCCCTCTCCAAATTCTATCCCCATGTATTAGAGGCGTATGTGAACATAAGTAGGTCGACAAGCTGACCTGAGAATATAAATCAGGGTGTGTATAAAGACGCTGGATTAAGGTAACAACTAAATACCCCATAAAAAGCTTTTGTTTACACTTAGGTAGAAAAATATCTTTGTTTTGAATATCACAGCCATAGAAAACAAAACCTGGTTAAATATCTGGTCAATGAATGTAAAAGCCATGTACATGTGTGAATCATGCATACACACATACATGCATATACAGTCATCCCTTTGTATATGTGGGTTCTACATATAGCTAATTTAAACAACTACACTGGATAAACCTTATTCCTTATCATTATTCCCTGAAATAATACAGCATAATAAAAATTTGAATAGCATATATATTGCTTCAAGTTTTTTTTAATGTTTATTTACTTATTTATTTGGTACAGGGTCTCCCTCTGCAGCTCAGACTTTGGTGATCCTCCTGTCTCTGCCTCCCCAGCTCTGCAAATACCAACATGCATCCCCATGCCCAGTTTCAGCAGCTGGCACAGCACTGGGCCAGCACAGCATGTGACACCAGGGATTGAACCCCAGTCCTTGCACTTGCCAGACAGGCACTTAGACTGCAAGCTATCTCCCCAGCCTGTCTTACTATTATAAATAACTTATAAATGATTTAAAGTGGAAGAGATGATGTGCATAATTATACACCAATATTACACCATTTTATCTAAGAAACTCGAGCATCTATATATCTGTGGATTTTGGTATTGGAGTCAGTTCCCTGAGGATACCGAGGGACAGTGGTGCACATCTATAATTCCAGCACTTGAGAGGCTGAGGCAGAAGAACCACAAGTTCAAAGCCAGCTTCATCTACATAGTGAGTTCAAGATTAGAAAGAAAAAAAATACAGGTATGTATATAATGAAGTTATAGACAGATATGACTGTTAATACTTAACAGCTAAAACTCCAATTCCAAATACGTTAATTTTGAGCTTATCATTTTTAACTCTTAACCTTTAAATTTATGTCATTAAGAAGAAAAATGACGAGGGGCTGGGGAGATAGCTCCATGGCATAAGTGCCTGCCTGGCAAGCGCAAGTTTGTGAGTCTGAACCCCGGTTCCCCCAACCAAAAAAAAGAAGAAAAATGACGCAAAAAGTTAGGAGAATTTAGTAAAATAAATCTTGGACTTAAACATGGTTGTGTGACGTGTGACTCCAGATTGCATCAAGTACGCCCACATGCTATCCACCAGCCCTCAACTGTAGTTGAAGTCAGAATCTGAAACACACAGATGGAATCTGCACATGTTCCTCCAGTGCTACAAGCACAGCAACGAGAGCTCAGACGCAGAAAAGATGTGATGATGCTTATGCCAAAAAAATAAAGGAAGAAGAAGAAAAGTTGTGTGGGTCTCCACAGGAGCCAGTCAGGGATTAGGGTGGGAAGGAGTTAGTGTCCCCTGTATAAGAACTTCCTAGATTTTATCTGCCTAATCCAATGGCTTTCTTGGCTTAATCTTGGCTTAATCTTGCTGACTGGAGTGACATGAAGTAATCAATAAATACAATACTTAAAAAACCAATTAATTTAATATGAGGACCACCAAGATAGCCCTCCTTGAAAGAAGAGCATTTGGCTCCATTTTGGCTAAACCTGGGCCTATTTCTGTGTAGTGATAAATATAGATCTGGCTGGGATATTTCTTTATCTCCGTCAATTGGCTTTCAGCAATCCAAATAGGTCTATCTAGATGCTGACATGTATGTATGAGCTGGGTCTCATGATGCCACACTGTCAGCCAACAGACTGAGGCTAGACAAAGACTTTATGATGTCACAGGGCATGAGGCGCTGACCCCCAAACATAAGGTATCCTCAAACTGTGTTACACAGAGTACGCTCTCTGTATCTCTTTCTCTGCACATAGCAGGGATGCTATCTCACCTGCCTCCTTCCTAGCCCAGCTCACAGCATTTCTGTACTTCCCACCATTCTCACTCACTCATCCCCAACACACTCCTCTCTAATAAAACCCAGGTTCACCCCTTGGTCTACCTATTATTCAAGTTAGTCATTGTCCTGACTGGACTTAGGAACCAAAACTACAAAGCCTTAGTGTCTTTACTTTTACCAAGGATTGCACTGGAAGTGGTAGATTGGAATTACTTATTGGAATTCCATTAACTTTTCTCTGTAATTACAAATGTGGACTCCTTCAGACTGCAACAAGGTCCAGAAGGGGTTCCTGTTATTTAATATTAGGAGAAGTTCTCAGAATGTGTTACTGTTCTGTTATCATATGCCTTTTCTAATCCCCAGCAACCAGACACTAAATGCTTCTACTATCTGCTCTTTGTCACCCTTCTACTGGATAGATTTCATACGTGCGCTGCCTCCGACTGCCAACAATATGCACTATTTAGTAAACCACCTGACTAAGAAAGAAACACATGATGGGACTAAAGAGTCACCCAAAACCTTAAGAGTGCCACCCTAAAATATCACCGATAGGGTAACTCGACTTGGGAGAACGCGCCTTACTAATCACTTCTTCTGCAGCTCACAGTGTACCTTTTGTCCTCACAGGTCTTGGTGCCGACCTGCAGGACATGCAAGGACACACAGCTGCATACACTTTACCTATCTTAGCTTTCCAGAGGACAAACATGGTGATGCATCACAAAAGATGCCTCTTTGGTCAGACAAGCAAGCAAATATGTTTACTGGAAAAAAAAAAAATGAATCTACACAAGAGTAGCTTTTTCATCTATTAATTGCTGTGAATTTAACTTAGGTTTTGGGGATTTGTTTACTTGCCCTATGAAAAGTATTGAAGAAGATGAAGTAGAAGAAACCTGGACACATACCCACATGCACTACCATCAACCTCCTCAACACCATTTGCAAACACATGTCCCTACTCTGATGTTCTAAACTGAGGCTGATAATGTTTATTATTATCATCCTCCACCTCCCTAATAATAACAAAAATCTTTATTAATATGTATTCCAAATACATTTATCCTCTTTGAGGAAGTGCAAGGAAAACGGTTTATAATGAAAAAGTAACTAGAAGATCAATCCAAATTCAGTAAATATTCTGTCAGTACCCACTACATGTAAAGTATTTTACTGGGCATTGGGGATGGTTGTTAGCATAACAGACCACTGTTGCCCATGAGAAACTTTCTGTTTGGCAAAAAGCAAACAGAATTCTATGAGGCAGGTTGCAATAATGAAGATTCAAAATTAACCTTAAACTGGGAGACTCTAGGAAGGTTTTTAGAAAGAAAATACTACTAAAAGATATGTAAGAACATGCCATATGCATAAAGAGGAGGAAAAACTCTCTAGCCAAGTAAGTAGCTTAAGCAAAGGCCAGTGTTTCTAACGATTTTATATTAAACGGTAAATGAAGTGGCTTATTTAAAGTGTATATTCTGAAGCTTCATTTTCAGGAATTCTGTTCCACAGGTCTAGGATTAAGTAGCTAGCTTTATTTCTTTATAAGCACCTTAGGTTACTCTGAGGCTGGTATAAGTACATTGTTTGTTTGGGGTGAGAAATTGGCAGAGGATAGAAAAAACCCTTAAATGGTAATCACCAACCTCTCCAAGTTTTAATCATAATTATGCCAGATGATTAAAAAATATTATTTGATCTCTTGATGAAGAAAATTGGAGGACTGAATATGCTTTACTACAATTTCAATGCTGAAGGACATGTGTTGAAGTTATTTAAAAGGCTATGTATTTGTTCAGGTGTAGAGAAAGGACTTATGCAATGTTTCATCTTGCCAGTAAGACTCTGCAAAAACTAATCTGAAGACACAGGAGGAAGAGAGGAAGAAGGAACTATTATTTAGCCACCATGCCTTTTTTTGCCCCATAGGCCTGTTATAATGCTAAGTGATTTAGGTATAGGAATTAAGTTACTTTTTCCTATAGCAGTTTGGAAAAGTAATTATTACTCCTCTTATAAGGAAATAAACTAAAGCCTGGAGAGGCTAAGTAACTTAAAGATTACACAGTTAGTCGGTGGAGCAACTAGACAATTAAACAGTCCTGCTCTTATCAGCAAAAACTCTGCAAAAGTATTTATATATTTGGTTTTGTTATCTTTCAGTATAGGTCTCATCCTGCTATTCAGATCAAAGGCTAATGACAAATCACTAAGTGCTAAGAAACTATGAAGTTATTCTTTTTTTTTTTTTTTTTTTTTTTTGTGGGACCGGGGTTCAAACACAACCTTGCACTTGCCAAGTAGGCACTTGTGCCATGGAGCTACCTCCCCAGCCCCTTATGAAGTTATTCTTAATCCACTTCAGGATAAGTAACTATTTCAGGAAGCTGTGTTCAAACACAAATTTTGTTACTAAGTAATCAATACTGTGTAACTTAGCAATCCTAGGTAACATGTACCTGATGCCTGCCTTCTCCTGTTGCAGAGTTAAGAAGCCAGGCTGGTGATATATTTAGCTAAAACTAGTATAGTGTTTTAAGGAAATATCAAGCTGTAATTTGAGGTAATTCATAGGATAAACCTTCCAAAATTGTTTTATATATATTTTCCACAAGTTACATTTCTTAGCCCTCAATGAAAATGTCAACCACACTGCATGCCAAAATTTCATTCAGTGGATGAAAATTAAAGATTTTGCCTCTAAGAAAATACCTCTAGATAAATGATAATAACAATATGTGTGAAAAGTGCTTCATAACATGAGGGTGGAAGGACTCATTTATTAAGTCTCTGTTACTGAAGGCTTTGAGCACTGCTATAAGTTGCAGTAACGTTACTTGTCATGACCACTCTGGGAATCATCTGTACCCATTACACCAGCACTACTTTCATCCATCATTACATTCCATTTTAAGAAGCACTGATGTATCTGTTTAGTAGTTTAAAAACTGACCAGGAAAAAGATAACAATTTTCATGCTTAATCATTACCTCAACTTGACAGTCAACTCTAAGGATAAGAATTTCTAATTTCTGAGTGACAAAGTGAATGAGATGGGGCCTTAAATTCAGACCAACCTATGTAGGGGTGCTGGCCAAAGGTATGGATATGCAGATAAGGGGCTTTTAGAATCACAAGCTTTTGGCAAGTGCAAGGTCCTGAGTTTGATGCCCAATTCCAAAAAAAAAAAAAAGAATCACAAGTTTAAAACCTCCCAGAATACATGATTAAACATTTAAAGACAGTCTACTGGGCCACAAATCATAGAAGGGTCAAAATGCATTGCCATAAGGAAAGAATGCTCTGGTCTTGTTTTCCCTTTACCCTTCTCTCATTTAATTAAGTTCGAGAGTCAAGTACTGTAAGTTGTAGTAACGTCAATTTAATAGCCCATCCTTGGGTCCTCTGTTCTTCCCTGACAGAAGTCCCTGCCCTTTCTTCTTTCTTTGATTCCTGCTTCATGGTTTTATCAACAGGCTTCAGTTCAGAGTTGTTGTCTGAAACTTTCTCAAACTGAAGAGTCTTGCCACTGACTGCAGCCCCTCTAGGCCTCTTGGTGCACTGACTCCAAGTTAACTGTCCATGCTTTTGCACCATGGCATGGTCACAAACTGGGAGAAGTCAACCACTAGCTTGATGGACAACTAACTTAAACTCTATATAGTTTCCTACTCAACAGAACTAGTAAATAAAATAATATCAAAGCATTATAGAAATTAAATGTAGAAGATTTACAAACATCTGAACATACTCGATATAGAATTCTATTTTTATAGATTTCTATTTTTTCATCTACATGTTGCAGCACACTATGGATCATACAATAAGACAAATAAGTAATCATTTTAGTAAAATTAGTAAATATAAACAAAAACTTCTGAAAGACACTAGCAACCGAAAAGTCAGAGTGTATGCATGTGAATCTGCTCTTTTCTCTCAGCTGGAGAAATCTTGCTACTCTACATTGGTAAGGATAACAAAATACTCCTAACCAACCCTGATAGGTGGTGTGCTTAAAAGAAGAGAAAGAGGAAGAGTTTAAAGACCCTTACCATAGCATTCTATAGGCAAGGCAACAGGGATTAAAAAAAAAAAAAATCTGTGAAGTTCCTTGCTCAAACTGTATTAAGAATTTCAAGCAACAATAGAAGTTAAACCAAGCATGGAACCCTTCTAATTGAAAGGTTCTTCAAGAACCATACCAACGGTAACTGAGCGGGTCAGGAAAGTGCCTTCAAGGTGATGATGGAACAGGGTAAAGGTAAAAGAATAAAGGAGGTCCCTGGGCTGAGCAGCAGATTTTAGGAAAATGCTTTACTATAATCTCATCCTGTAAGTTTCCTCAACAAGGAGGGGAACACAAAATAGTCCTGGCTAGAACAAAGGGAACCTTCTCCTAAATGCTCATTAAAATAACACAAGGAATTTTCCTCCCTGCCATTTCTCACTGGGAAGGACAGTAAAGAGCCTCAAGGCTTTGCACAGCTGCATTGGTAAGGCAGAAAGGAGGAAGCTTTGAGGACAGAAAAACCACCTCTGAAAGAACAGAGGGAAGAACAACAGAAGTTCGCTCCAGTTCAAGTCGAGTGGATGAAATGGGCAGCCTTTAATTAGGATTCACCGAACTATAATTTTCTTGTTATTTTTAGTCTAGCTGTTCCCACATTGGCATGACAGTAAAGCTCAGAGAAACCTCAAAAGTGCTCTGAGCTTGCTTCAAGAAGAGTAAGTTGGAGAGGATCAAGGGCTACAGACTGCATTCCTGTGCTGCCATGAATTAAGAAGGAAAAAACAATGCCCTAACTACTTCCAAAGGCGTCTTTCCTGGCTTAGTGGCATCTCTGAGTCAGTATTTAGCAGCATTTTTGAGCTAAACTCATTCAATGCCAATAGCACCTCCCAGTGGTAAAAACTAAAAACGTCCCTGGATATTGCCAAATATCCCTGGAAGTCAGGAAGGGAAGAAAGTAAAATTGAGTCTGGTTAAGCTGCTAGAGAAAAGAAATAGATCACATTTAAAGGAAAACCCATTACAATATCAGCAGATTTCTCTTTACAAACCATCAAGTCAAGAAGAGGATGGAGCAAAGTACTTCCGGTCTTGCAAGAAAACAAATTCCGATCCAGACTGATATACCCAGCAAGACTTTTTCAAGTTCAATGGAGAAGTGAAATACTTCCAGGACAAAGAACAACTGAAGAATTTAATGATGAAAAGGCAACCCTGCATAGTTTACTGAAAGATATTCTAGAGAAAGATCAAAATGACCTCAACTCCATGAAGGAGAATGGAAATAACCCACCAAATAGGGCAAACAATAAAGCACAGGAGAAAAAGAGGTATAACAGCAGTCTTTCAACTATTCTTTTATATACAGCAGCAGAATATGTCCATCAGCATATTCTACAAATGGACTTCTCCGGCACCTTATGGATCATGACTCTGCCTGGGTCTACAAGGTGGATATCAAGGAAATAGCAGTAGCTCAGTCCCACAAGTGACACCTAGCCACCAGTAAGCATCATGGACACTGTCCACATACACGACATACTAGAACTTTGTGTGATATCCTATCCCCAAACGGTTAGAAGTTCTGGTCATATATTTGCAATTCCATATTTATGTTATGTTTTATTCTGAGTCATTCTTTACTAGGAACTTTCTCTTAGTAGCTTTGTATATGTTCACCTATTCAAATACTATGCGAGTACTCTGAATTGATTACAGTTTCGTACATATGATACACAACATTCTGGCCTCTTAAG
>PVKN010016406.1:0-11133 GCA_004027915.1 Capromys pilorides | reverse complement strand
ATTGTCCAGTATATAATCCAAGATAATCTGCCCATCACAAAATTCTTAATTATATCTGCAAAGTTCCCATTACTATGTTAGATGATATATGCCTGAATCTTAAGGATTAGGATGTAGATGTCTTTGGGGAATAGTGTTTAGTCTTCCAAATCAATGATTTCTCAAAAAATTTATATTGACATATTCATGGTTAAAATGCACAAGGTACACCTGGAATCAGGGATCATAAGAGTGATCAGACCAACTCTCTACTCTTAAGATATTTATTATCTAATAAGTAAGATAAATTCATAAATAAATTTCAATTCAAAGATTTGTACAGACAAGCAGAAGGGACAGAACAATATGATTCTCAGAGCCAAACACAGGAAATTAAGTAGGACACTAAATTCAGAAAGTGCCAAAAGTTAAGGTTGTCATGGCAACATGAACTCAGAAACAGAGCAAAACCTGTTCACCAAAAGTATACACTTAACAGCCATGCACAATTATGATCTGCTGAAAAAGCAGCTTTCATTCAATCATCAGAACCCTTTACAGTTATGGATTAGCTCTCATTCTATGGCTGTAAGTCACACACACACAAAAAAGATTTCACAAGCCACATTCAAATTCATTAAATATTTAGATGTCATCCAGTATGTGTGAAATGCATAGGGCATGAAACTAAACTTTAAGAGGGATGCAAAGATGGATAAGACATCATTTCTGGCCCCCAGGGAACTTTGTAACCAGGGCTAAAAACACCCAAGAATTCAAGAGACAGTAGGAAAAGTCAACTCAACAGAAAAGATGCAAAGGGAAACATAAAGGTAAGAGGGCTCAGACCTTTGTGGGAGATGAATGGGCAGCATTTGAAATGGGAAACAAGGATAAGTAGGACAATTTTCAAGAAAGTAGTAATGGTAGGCATCCCCTAGTCAAATCTCAAAAGCTGGTGTAAGAGAACAGTGATGGTTTGGCTAGAATAAAGGTTATAGAGAAAATGTAAAAGTGTTTTAAAATACCTGAGTCTTACTTATCGTATACATCCAGGGCCTTGGATCATAGGTGGCAAAGTACTGAGCAGCTCACAGTAATTTCAATGTGGCTATTATACACAAGGTGACCTAATTTCTCTGTTGTGAAATCTTACTTTTAGACCATCTCTCATCTGATTTTCTCAAGCTTTTCATGCTGTGTCATGGCCACTTGTTTCGATATGTCATTTCCTTATCTCTGAAATGTAGAAGCTATTACATAGCTTTCAATAAGGTGATTGAGAATCAGAGATAAATTTTTCAATGATAAAAAGAAAGTAAAAGTGACTTAACTATATCTGTGTTTACAAAGAAGACATTTTTTATATTGATCATTGATCTTACTACCCTGTATTGGAATTACTAGTTTAAATGTCTCTCTCCCCAGTTAAACTATGTGCATCTTATGGGCAACATCCCTTTCTTGCTCAGTTTTGTATTTTTAGAATGTAGCTCAGCAACTAACACATAGCAGAACCTAAATAATTTTGTTGAACAAGAAATAAATGAATTTAGGGAGCAACTTCTGAAAGCGTGGAAGTCTTGACCTGTACAAGTAAAGCCTTCTCTCCAGCAGCCATGGTGTCAACTGGGTAATCCACTGATGCGATCACTTGGTAGGTTTTATTCATCACTTAGTCAGTAATAAGATATGAAATTCATGGTAGTTCCTTCCCTCAGCTGACTTCATACTTGTGTCTTCCCTTGTCCTGGTCTGCAAAGCTCACTCAAAGCATCTGTGAAAATCAATCTATAATCCTTCTGTCATCTTCAGAAGACACAAGACAACATTCCAGTTCCTTGACAAATGCGTTTTAGCATACCCATAGTCCAAAGACCCCCACCTCCTGCAGAGATATCACTAGTTTTGGCAAACTTTGGCCTGGGTTATGTTTCTTTTCTCTTCTGGTCAAAGGGTGCTATTAATGACTATTGCTTCTAATTATGTTAAAATAAAATTATTTGATTTGGGGCTATTGTTCCGCCTAACCTCAGAAAACCGTTCACTCCTTTTACACTGAATTTCTACCCTCTCAACTTATTTACTCCACCTAGAGTTCTCTCCAAGCACTGTCCTATTAAGTGTCTCTCAAGAGACTTACTATGACGCTTAATGGCCAGGCCTTCCTTGGTTTTAGTTTCCATGTATTTAAAAGATTACCAGAACGTTTTCAAACTACATATAAATGAATGAATGGAATAGTTCTGAATTCATCTTCTATTGCATAGTCACACTGTTAAATTGTTGCAGAATGCTGCCGTTGTTTACTATAACAAATACTTCATAACTGCACCTTCCCTTCTATCACTCACTACTGCTTTGTCAAGTTTCTCTGGATTTTGCTGTTTTATTTTGTTTTGTTTTTGCTGTACTGGGATTGAACTCATAACTTTGTGCTTGCTAGGCAGGTGCTTATGTCGCTGAGCCATTACCCCGGCCCTTTGTTGAGTTTTTGTATTTTTCCCACACTCTTTGCCTGTTAGACCAGCCTTTTTACTGCTGATGAGGATAATTTTTTTCTGCCTGCTTTAAATGTAGCTATTTCACTCTTGAAACCATAATGGAGGTTGGGGAGATAGTTCAGCAGTCTAAACGTCTGCCTGGCAAGCACAAGGACCCAGGTTTGATCCCCAGTACTGCATGCCATGCCAGCCCCTCTGGACATGCCATGACAGCCACAGAAATGGGGCATAGTGACGCAAGCCTGTAATCCCAGCTCTGGGGAAGCTGAAACGAGAGGGTCACTATGAGTCTGAGCTGCAAAGCAAGACCCTGTACCAAATACATAAATTTTACAAATTTAAAAAAATAAAACATTAGGCCTTTTGTTTGCACCGGAAGGTTCCATGTGATTAAATTTATCAATTAAGCTAGAATGACCTGGATTTTGAAGCCACTTTCCATGTGCCAATCTTCCTTTCCTCAACAATCCCATCCCATTCTGCTTTCATCAATTTCTTCTGCTGCCTCTTTATTCATTTAAATTTCACAAATTTTCTTAGAGAGATTGATACAGAAGGATTAGCTGAGCCCAGAATTTCAAAGTCAGCCTGAGCAACTTAGCTGAACTACATTTCTTAAAAATAAAAGAGAAATTCTCTCATTCCTTGGAGACCTAACACTGAGATCCTGTACTCTAAGGAAATACTGTCAGCACAGCTTTCAAAATCTGTGCAGTCCCTCCAGCCCTACTCCTTACCACCACATCACCTCCTTCTAACATCCCAGACATTGCTGCTGCCAGGCTCCATGCCAACCCCCACCTGTGAGCAACACAATTCCCATAAGCCTCTCAAAAATCCAACTACTTCTACCCCTCAGCTGAAAATCCTAAGCGGCTCTTCCAAGTCACTCATAGAGACAGCAAAGTCCTGTTGTCCTAAAAAGACCCTCAGGCTCCAGCTTTCCCTCTCTTCCCAGGCACTCCAACTGCACAGTCTGGCCACCTTGCTCAGTGTCCTCCTGCTCATCTGAGGTGAGGCCTACACTAACCCTCACCAGAAGTGCAGTCCATCCCTTTCCCCAGCTTTGTCACTGACCCGCCATCCCATATACTCAGATTAGTTACTTCTTAACTGTCTCTTTCCAAAAAAAAAAGTGCCCTGAAGGCAAGTGTTTGTCTATCCTGCTCATAAGACAGCAACGTGGCAGGGCCCAGCGCACAGAGTCAAGTTTGTTGAATAAATGAACTCAAAGTATTAATTCACTGCAAGTTTTCTATTTTTGTCCTCATTATTAAAAGTCATAGAGATATAGAATATGCAAAATACAGCTGCTACGGTGCAGGAACACGCATTCAACTTTTCTATGTGCAGTGGAGTTGTGCTGTTTTATTTGTAAAGCCATCAACAGCCCTTTCAGTCAGTACCTTCAGAACCTTCTGCGGGGCCCCCAGTCAACAGACAGCAAACCAGAAGCTCAGTGTGTGCAAGCAAACGCTGCAGAGGCCTGGAAGATAAGGAGATGCTGCGCCTAAAATAAGGAGAAAATGGCTGCTCCGTGTACTAAGACAAAGTCGCTTCTCCTGTTTGACTTGACAATTTTAGGACTCTATGGAGTCAAGATCTTTTGCCCCGTGGCAGAATTTCAGAGAGATCAAAAGCAAAAACCGTACGCTCGGCCTTAGCAGACCACTGGGATGCGTGATGTGATAGATAACCAGTACAGCAAATAATTCTGGGGTTCTGAAGTTCTGAATTTGAATTGTTAACAGCTCCCGGTCTTTGATCTGAATTTGTACCGTTTGCAGAACACCCTTGCCACCCTTCTAAAGGATCAGGGAGTCGGAGTCCTCGCCAAGAAACGCAGCGGGAATGGGGCGCGTGGGCAGCCCCAGCCCCTCCGCGAAGAGCAGAAGCCCGGCCGCTCGCCGGGGGAGCAACCGGTCCTGATCCCGGCCCCGGCCGGCACCGCGGAGGGACCGGGGCCCCTGGGAGAGCAGCTTTCCACGGTGCCCCGTGGCGCAGCCCAAAGCCACCCCCGGGCTGCCAGACCCAGCGCGGAAGCCGACGCCTCCGGCCAGCGCGGCGCACGCAACGCCCGCCCGGGAGAGAGAGCGGCTGCAGGCTGCAGCGCAAGGCGCAAGGCTTGGGCTCAGGAAAGCGCCGCGCTCTCCGCGCCACCGTTCAGGCTCTAAGGTCACCTAAGGCTTTAAACGAGAAAAAGAGAGGTGTAGTGTGGACCCGTGCGCGGGCCTGAGGGTTGAGCTTTGTCCGCACTGGCTGCAACGTAAACACAGTATTTGTTTACTAATTCTAATGGTGGAGTTCCAGTTTTGGAAATGGCACTTGATCAAAAGTTTAGATTTCAATTACTGAAAGATAAACAAAGTTGTTTTGTAAAGCGTTGTTATTATGGCAACAAAAAGCATGGAAAACAACATTCATCAACAGTGCTAGCTTAGAACATTAGGTCACAATCATGCAATGGAATAATCTGTAGCTTCTAATAACCAACCATGGGCCAAGGACCATTGTAGAGCGCTTTAAAATGCAAATTACGAAACAGTTTCAGTGTAGTGTGGCCTCGTTTTGTTTTTAAAAAATTGTAAAAATTTTTAAGAAGGACATTTACAAACTATGCTGGGGAATAATGGGGGAGTTCGCTTTCTAATACATTTCTGTATGATTTGAAGGTTGCAACAAGCTTCTCAGAATTATTTAAAAGAAGAAAAAGTGAGTATTGCGTAACTAAGTTGTCCAAGTTTCAGGCACAATGGAATGCAAAATAGCAAGTGTTAGAGGAATACTAATTAATGTAGTATTAATGGCTTTGTAGAAAACATTTATATTGCTCTTTTTATCGGTTGGTAAAAAACACATGACCCTAAAATTCGAAAAATTAGGTCATTTGCAGAAGAATAATCTATTTTCTTATGAGTAAGCCACCTACCAACGAATTACTGTTAACTCATAAGCCTCACTCTAACAAATAACTGAAAATGTAGCCCACAGTGTCGAACAAAATTCAAATACAGGTAAGAACCACAGACTTTATAGAAATCGCTCTTCCCCACTGAGCTGCTTCTGCTCACCTAAATCCAGGCCTCAGTCCCTCAAAACCAGTTCTTTTTCCCTGTCTTGTTTTTTCTTTAGGAGGGCAGCAGCAGGTTATGAATCACTACAGAAAAACAGTGAGATTCTAAAGTGTATTGTTCCCAGGTTTATTATTTGCGAGAACACGCAGCAAGACAGAAACACATTCACCAGCACCAACGCCCCGCACACTTACACCTGACTGTCACGGCGATGTACACTCCCAGAAAACAAACTTCAAACTAATAAAGAAAATGAAGCCCTCATTCTGTCTCTCATAAAAGACTTGAGAAACCACTTGAAATTTCTAACCGGCTACTCTATGTTTAGAAAGAATCAAGTGAAAAGTGTAGTCTACTCTCTTTTGGTTAAAATACACTCGCAGCAACCTCTCTAGAGATGATAAATTTAAATAAACATTTCTCTGCTGCCATCTTGTGGATTATTTGGGTAATGCAGTCAAAACTCGGAAGCTGGCAAGAATAGTACTGTATGTACCTACCATCCTTTTCAATAAAATTATACCAGATATGAAAGGTTTTTTATTTTATTCTTTTGCAGTAATGGAGATTGAACTCAAGACCCTGTGCTTTCCAGGCAAGCGCTTATTCTACTGAGTTACTTCACTTAATTTCTTTGACATAAAAAACAATTTACATTACATACCATTTACAAATTAAGTTTCTTCCTAAGAACAAATTTTAAGTTTTTATCTTGAAAATATTAATCTTGATAGAAAAAAAGAATGTCTTATCTCCTGCATAAACAATAATTATTATAAAATACATAATAAATATATCTATGCAATGATCACTTAATTTTTTAAATTTTTATTTATTTATTTGGTACAGGCTCTCACTATGCAGCTCCGCCTCATAGTGATTCTCCTATCTCAGCCTCCCCAGCACTGGGATTACAAACTTGCACTGTCATGCCCAGTTTCAATGAACAGCACAACCATAATTCCAGGTCCAGCACGGCATGCAGTACCAGGGACCAAACCCGGGTCCTTACATTTGTCAGACAGATGTTTAGATCACCGAGATATCTCCCAAGCCTGCAATGATCATTTTAAAACTAGGTTTTAAACATACACTGTTGACCTTATATCCATGTCAAAACTGTTCCCCTCCACTCAGGCTGGGAGCAGAGAAAGATAGATATATCCTATTGCCTCCAACCTTAATCAAATTCTGGATGTGATCCCAGTGAGGAAAATTCTACTGGGATATGTAGAGGCATATTTAATGCATAGCTGCCACACCCACTGTCAAGTGTTGTTACCGATTCACACTGTTTTCCAAGCCACCCTGAGCTTTCACACCTTATTTAGTGTATCCAAGATTGGAAGTATCCAAGCTATAAGCTCAGGAAGGGAGGGAAGGGGAGAAATAGGCATTGTTGTCAGTCATGACGCATGGACTGGAGAATTAAAGAAAATCCTGAAAAAATCCTGTTGTCTATCCTATCACTTCCTTCCCCAGGAAACCTGAAATAATATTTTCCCACTTAGGAAGAAATTGAAAGCATGTCCTAGGGATGGGGTACTCAACCTTCAGAAAGCAGAGTGGCACTGGTCCTGCTGAGAACTGGACTACCTAGTGGGAGGTAGTTGGCTATTAATCAAGGAAAACTTCATCTGTATTTAAAGTGGCTCCCCACAGCCTAAATGCCACTGCCTGTCAGATCAGTAGTGTCATTAGATTCTCACAGGAGCAGGAACAATATATGAACTGCAAACATGACCGATCTAGTTTTTATGTTGTTTATGAGAATCTAATGCCTGATGATCTGAGGTGAAGCTGAGGCAGCGATGTTAGTACTGAGGGAGGGCTACAAATAGTTAATGTTAACAGAGAGGTTTGACTACATAGAGGTCATAATAAACCAATTGTTTACAGACACATATCAAGACATTAGCAGTGAGTGGCAAGTGACCAAGTGCATCAAGCAGCAGGCATTAAGTCAGAATACAGCACTTGTTTTATTCTGCACTTGGCCTGCCGACTGTTTTATTTATCACTTCGGTCCATGCTTCTCATTATGCACCCATCTAAGTATGCTGGTGCATACATGATAGTTTCACTATGCCAGTGATGCTAGTACTTCATGTTAAGTTGCAAGGAAGCAAATTCAAGGATACCACTAACTATGTATTATGGTGAGTTGTACAGTTGTTTCATTACATATAATATAATAGTAATAAATGAAATAAAGAACAACAACTATAATGCACTAGAATCATCCAAAATCATCTCCCCTTTCTGTGGAAAAATTGTCTTTATGAAACTTATTTCTGATACCAAAAAGATTGGGAATCACTATTTAAAAACTCTTTATAAAAAGTTTTGAAGTTTACTTTTTAGAATCCCATGAACAAGATCTTGTGAGATTTGTATTTCTCTACTTATTGTATTCCTACACTATATCTCAGTACTTTTTGCTACTCAGGCAAAACATATGCAATAAATCAGCTTTCAAAGAAAGGTGAAAAGTCAGGATACTGCCATGTGTCTAGCTTAGATATTTATTTACATCTAGTTGTAAATTAGATAGTTGGCCTGGAAAAGAAAGATCCTGACCTGACAGAGCATAGCTTCTGAGTTAGATCTTGGCTTAAGATTCTCCTTCTCCATTAGCTTCCCTAAAACCTAAGCTTGGGACTCTCATGTAGAATAGTAGGCCTGCAGGAGGGGCTGAGTTGCTGGATACAACAGGTATCTGAGTTACTTTCTCACTGCTGGCACAAAATTCCTGACACTCACAACTTAAAGAGGAGAAATTTATTTCAACTCATTTTAGTCTGTAATCAGTTGGGTCAAAGGCAGGAAGGTCACAGAGGGTCTGATGGAGGAGAACTGCTCATGCCCTGAAATCAGGGTGCAGAGTGAGCAGGGAAGAGTCTCAGACAGATATTCATCAAGACTGACCTGAACTTCATAGCAAGGCTCTGTCTCAAAAAAAAATTTTTTTTTATCGTTTTGGGACAGAATGTCATTATGCAGTTCAGGGTGTCCTTGAGCTCGCTTTGTAGTTTAGGCTGGTCTCAAACTTGCAACTGTCCTCCTGCCTCAGCCTCCCAAGTCCTGGGATTACAGGCATGCATCACCATAGATGGTCAAAAACAAAATTTTTCTTAAAAAGCTAAGGTTAAGAACCACACACACACACATTCATACACATGCAAAATCAGACACATAATTTTATCTGATTATACAAAAAATTACTCATTTACCTAAAATTTAATTTTTAATGAGTATCTTGCATTTTACCTAACAACCCTAAAGTACTGATGACGCCTATTAAATTGACATTTCAACCAAAGAAAAAGAAACATGACATTTCTTTTTAACTAAAGCTATTGTATTTTAATCACAAGATTAAATAGCACAAGACTACAGCAAGTGATGGGGTTTCCATGTACTTCTAACAGTTAAGGCAAATTATAGTATGGCTGCAATTAAGGTAGGCCTAAAGATCAGGTTGAATCATAAACTGAAATGTCTGCGAAGTATCATTATAGACAAGCACCACGCTAGACACAGAGGGAGAAAGAATAATAAGAGAAGACCCTATTCCAAGGAAGCTCGTAGAATAAAAGTACATGGCAGAAAAGATGATAAATATAAGATAAAAATAGGAATACAGAGGGATTTCATCCTTCTTTTCCATTCTTTACCCTCAAAAAGACTGTGAGCCTTACCATAGAGACATGGGCATCAGGTGAAAAGATTCATTTTAAGCAATGTATGAGTCAGCTTTTTGTTTCTATAACAAAATAACTGAAGTCATTAGCTTAGAAATAGAAAAGGTTTTCTTTGACTCAGAGTTCTCAAGATTCCAGTCCTAGGGGCTGGGGAGATAGCTCAACAGCTTAAGTGCCAGTCTGGGAAGTGCAAGGTCCCAGGTTTGATTCCCAGTACTGAAATAAAAAAATAAATAAATAAATAAATGAATGAATGGTTCCAGTCCAAGATCAAATGATCCTTTCCTTTGGAACACTAGCAAGGACAGTAAGAACATGAAGGAGCAAACTGTTTGCATCATCAGTCAGGAAGCAAAGAAGAAAAAGAAATGGGGGTTCTGCAATTGCCTCGAGGGGCAGGTCCCCCAAAGAGGAAACAATCTCTTATAAATTTCCATTTCCTAAAGGTGCACTTCCCAATAGTGTCCCTATGAGGACCAAGTCTTTAACACTTGAATCTTTTGGGGTACTTATTCAAACTGCAGCAAGTAGACCAGAATCGTCCACACAGGTGTGTGCGAGTGTGTATGCACACACACTTACAGGGTTCCCAGCCAAACCTTGATCATACCAGTGATAGAATCTACTACCAAGCTACACCTCCACCACGGACACTGATTTTTGGTAAACATCAAAACCCATATATTTCCTGATCAAAATCTCAAAATTTGGAACAATCTTAAGGAAATCATCCACCATGTTTGTTATGTAAAACAATCGCACAGCCTATAGCAAATGGTGACTGATTTCTATGCTACACTCTATCTAGACTTTTCCTAGCTGCTGCTTCTGTAGGTGAGATCTGGCCATGAAAACAGACCAGGCTGCTGCTCAGTTTACCAACTACTAATACATTCATGCTTCCATGGACAGACCTTGGAAAGGAGAATTTTTCAAAAGTTATATTTAAAAAAAGACTGTTGCCTACATTATAACACTACAGTCAGAGAAATGGCCACAATGAGCTTAGGAAGACAAACGAAGTAAAAGTTCTTAACTTCAGAGATGCTGCCAGCTGTCCAGCAAGGAAAATTTACTTGAGTCCACCTTTTGTCTTCACTTAGCTGCTTCAAAAGTATGATCTTTGGATTTAGTTACACATTGATTAGGACAAATTCACAGCGCATGGACAAGAGGTACATAGAGCAAGTAAAGAAGGTAGAAGTTGGCTTACAAACTCTTGGTGTGGCTTATTCATGCCAAGAATCCTTCCTTTCTATGGTTGAGGAAGAGGGTGAGAATAAAGAGCATAAAGCGAAAGAACAGAGATAAAATTCAGTCTCTGAAGAAAATGATATTGACATCAAAGTAGTAAGAGTATATTCATTAACCTTACCAATCTGATTGGATTTACACATGTCTATGAAGCGAGCAAAGCACACTTCTGGGTTTGCCTGTGAAACCACTGATGCATAGGACAGCCACATGTCGGTGGGGGAGACCTAAATATGGCATCACTACTCAGCAGGGAGGCCCAGATGGAGCAAGAGCAAAAGAAGGGAGTCCTTGATCCCGAGCTCTCGGCCCTGTGCATTCTGTTTCCAGGCTACAGAAAATAAGCAGCTTTCTTGTGCTATGCCCTCTGCCAAGCTGGTTCCCTTTCTCCTCAGACCTAAACCCAGTGGGAATGATCATGGACTGCCACATCTGAAACCATGGGCTAAAATCAACCTTGTCTCTTGAAGTTGTTTCTGGTGGATATTCTGTCACGACAATGAAAAGCTGATTACAGCAGGTGTCTTCAGTGTCATATTTTAGCCTCTTCTTTTCCAAGGGTGCCTTACTTTTAGAAGTCCCAGAATGTTGGAAAAGTCTTATTTCTCTTCACAGTAA
>PVKN010016405.1:0-17914 GCA_004027915.1 Capromys pilorides | reverse complement strand
TCTTTGAGATGCTATTAATTTAGAGATGTCTTTTTTTACCTCAGAGGTTATTTCTGGTCTGATTTCCTCTATCCTTTTCTGTGGTTGTGTTTCCACTTCACAGTCTATTAACTCATTCATTTATTTTTTTTTATTTCAGTTGTTATCTCTGATCTGAGTTCCTCTATATGTTTCTACACTTGTCTACCTCAGATGCTACCAATTCAGTTGAGATTTCAGCTGCATGATTCCCATTTTCTTCCATGGTAGTGTCTCCTGTATTTGTTCTGGGTAGACTTGGGACTTGAGATTACATCTTGCTCCACTTTGTCATTTTGTATGGCAGTGACCTCTGCACTTCAGTGAAATTATACTGTTAGTGCCCACCAAAATTTGGGTCCAGATCCACTATACTTGATCCCTTCCAGATGTGACTGGCTGGGTCTGGCTGCTGTGCTAAGCTTCTTCCTGCCTCAGCTTTTGGAAGAGAGCCCACTGTGCTCCTCTGGCAAGATTCTCAGCTCCTGAAGTAGCTGATAGGGTCTGACTCCCAGCCTTTCTGGAGGGAATTTTGCTGCAGAGTTCCACAGCAGATGCACGAGCTGGGTTCTAGGTGAGGAAGAAGCTCCGACGGCAGGAGGGTGCAGGCCTAGTGTTCCTGCCTAGAAAAAAAAAAAAAGACTATTCTCCCGGTAAGTTTTATATTCTTTCATCTTACCACCCATACACACATTTACACATGTAACACATACATGTACATGCACACATCCATGCACACACAGACTTACATTCTGATGCACACACACACACACACACACACACACACACACACACACTTATTTTGCCTCTCCTTTCCTCTCTGGCAAAGACTTCAACTGCTCAACTTCATCCACAATCATCTATCATATTACAGTGAGACTCATTCAGGTAGAATCTGGATTCTTTGTCTCTTCCTCTTGCTGGCCTTAGGGAGGCAGAGGAGTATGCAATTGTGGAAGGCCACCTGGAAGGTCAGTGACTGACACTAAGAAGCTCAATCTGAATGTGGTGAAAATTGATGCTCATGCCAAAGAACCACTGTGAATGGTCCTCACTAGAACAGAGCCTCAGCAGCTCATCAGGACTTCCTCCTCAGCAAGCCATGTGTAAGGAGTAAAGCAAACACAGAAAAGCAGCACAATGCTATGGTTCTTACTGAAAAGCAAATAAGAGGCTACAGACAAAGAAAAACTGATAAAAGTTCTAGCAGAGGAGGCCAAGGTCATGGACAACAAGGAGCATCATAGAAAAATACCAGGTACCTTTTTGACAGCCTAATAGCAGGGAAGGACTGTGTTTTCCAACTACTCTGAAGGTTGAATTTCTAAAGAATTGCACTACCTCCAGGAGATGTTGGTTTTGATTGCCTGTAATAACACACTCGACCAAGACCCATTACACAAGATATTTTTCCTATATTTTACTGTGAGAGTTTTCAAGCATACACAAAGTTTGAAAATTTTTATAGTGAGAACTCATATCTATGGCTTAGGTTTAACTCTCTATATTTAATTTTTTCCACTTAAATCACATGTATCCCTCATACATTCTGTTTATCCATCAATTCATTTCATTTTGATGCATTTTGAAATGAATGTAGGCACCAGTAATTTCAACTCAGAACTTCCCATGGACTAGAGGTTGTTATTTGTTTATGGGCCATAAAATACAAAGGCTGGGGGAGAGCAGAGTGAGGAAAGACTATACAGGTGGAACCCATAGTAACTTTAGGGCAGTATGACTACCCAGAATAATAGCATAAGGGGGAGTTCATGCAATCATAAACTTTTTCCAAACCCATAAAATATATAACACCAAGAGTGAATCCTAATGTAAACTATGGACTTGAGACCATAATGTTATACTGATGTAAGTTAATCCGTTGTAACAAATTACTATTGTTTGGATAAGTGAATGTTCACCCAAAGAACTTTTCACTGAAGGCTTGGTCTCCAGAATAATTCTATCTGGAAGTTCTGTGGGCCTTGAGGAGGTGGGGTGTTGTAGGAAATACTCACATTGTGGGCATGCCTCAAAGAAAAATACAGGACCCCAGTGTCTTCCTGAGTCATCTTCTCCCCACCCATACTTGCTTCCTGATTTATAAGGTGATAAGTTTGCTGTAACAGGCATTCCCCTTACCAAAGATACAAAGCAATGCAACCAACCAGTCTTTGACTGGAACCTCCAGCACCAAAGTCAAAGTAAACTTGTTTTCTTAATAATGTAATGGTTTCAGTTGTTTTGTCATAGTAATGCATAGTTGAATAACAGAAAAATGTACCACTCTGCTACAAGGTTTTGTTTTTTGTTTTTTTGTTTGTTTGTTTGTTTGTTTGTTTGTTTGTTTTGGGAGGCTATACATATGCAGAGACATAGCAAATGGAGAACTCTCCAACGCTTTGGCTCAATTTTGCTGTGAATTCAAAACTTCTCTAAAAATAAGGTCTTTTTTTTTCAGAACCAGGGATTGAACTCAGGTCCTTGCATTTGCCAGACAAGTGCTTATTCTACTGAGCTATCTTCCCAGCCCCTAAGGTCTATTTTTTAATGGAACATATAATGTAGAATTGAGACAGCACTATCAAACTGGCATCACAAGAGCTGAATTCACCTTGTAGACCTACATTGTTTTTCCCTGCCCAACATCAAGCCCGTTCTTCTCAGTTCAGAATCCCTACTTCCCTTTGGACAAATGGCCCATCTGCTCTCACAGTCCATGTGATTTGGGAAGAGCCAATCCATTCTGATGGATAGACACATGAGCCATAGCTATTCCATCGGTATTTTGTTAGACATTTAAAATTGGTGAGAATTGGTGAGGTGAGCTCATGACCCTGGCCAGTACATTGAGAGCCTACCCAGGATTTTGTTGAAATCCTCCTTTGGCGTGGGTTATTAAGCTGATAGGATAAACCCAGGAACACTAGCACCCATCTGTTTACTGTGTTGTAAGAGCCTGCTGTGAGTGCAGCTAATCAGAGGGAAACAGAAGCTGCTGATGGAAAGAGACAGGTACATGATGCGACTGCATCATTCAAGCCAACTTCTCTGCTTTTCAGTTATGAGAGTCAATACAATTCCTTTTAGAAATTGAGCTACTTGGAGCTTTTCTCTATCAATTTCTGTCCAAAGGTCCTGAGGAATACACAGTGACTCAAAAGCAGAGCAAGAGTCCCACCCAGGTCTGATTCTACATTATGCTATGCACACCACAGGGAGACTGCTGGGAGGAAGCAAGGATGGATGCATTTCCTGGTTAGGAGCAATCTGAATCCAAGGAGGGCAGATGATAGAGAGCCCCAGACACTAACACAACAGAGGGAGAGGCACTTTCACGGTGGTAAGGAGGAGCAGGTCAGGGAAGGCTTCAAGGCTGAAGTGTCTTGAAACAAGGAGAAAACAGAAGGCAAAGTACACTGTGACAGTGGGGGGCAGCAGAGTGGAACTAGGGTGCCTCAGTGCCCATCTTTCCAGGGCTCCTACTCAGAGTGAGCTCAGTCATGGTGCATGTGTGTGTGTGTGTGTGTATGTGAACATGTGTATGTATATACATGTGTGTGTATGTCCTTATCAGTCTATTCGTCTATCTCCTGGCTGAGTTTCTCTTGCATCTCTCTCTAGGGGAAAATAGGAACACTGGTGGATGATCCACAGACAGACAGACAGACAAACAGACACAGATAGGAGAGTTGAGTCTCTCCTTTCCCCTCTGGCCTTTCTGTTTGCCTTTTTCTCTCTTATCTTCTCCTCAATCTTTTTACTACTAACAATGGAAACAGGGGCTACCCCATCATCAGCACCACCTTAGTCCAAGCACTGTCATTGTCCACATGTCCCACATGACGGCTGCATCCCTTATCTTCCCATGACCTCTGTTCTTGGCTCCCTCACATCAATTTCCCCTTCCTTGACAAAGCAAATATGCAAAGATCCAAATCTGTCTGACACTCCACTGCCTAAGATCAGGAGTGAAAACAGTCTTTGACACAAAGCCCTACCTGTTCTCTGAGTGCATCCAGCTCCTGGTCTACCCCACTGCTGGGTCCTCCAGTCTCTCTGACACCAGGACCTTTGCACTTACTCTTTCCAATGCCTAAGATCTCCTTAGGTCTTTCCTCACATCTTTTCACCTAGTTAACCCTTACTTATCTTTCCCACCTTAAAGAAGCCTTCTTAGACTGCTAGAGTATCCATATAAAATCTCCTAGTCCATGTTCTTTTCCTTTCCTGTCACTTTAATAACCCTGATTCAAGTATGCCTGTGTGCATGCATGAGTGCGTGCGTGCATGTGTGTGTGTGTGTGTGTGTGTATGTGTGTGTGTGTGTGTGTGTGTGTGTGTGTGTGTGTTGGATCATGCCTATCTCTTGCACTTAACTTTTAAAATCCAGGAAAGCAGAGACCACATCATTTTAAAAAGACCATATGCTGAGAGCCCAGAGCAGTGGCTCCATGTACACTTCTATCTTATTATGGTCCCTCTTGCTCCCTGCAGCACTGTCAACTCTGAGTAATGTGTTGATTACAGTTATGTTTGTGTTGCTGCTTTTCCTAAAGAATTATTTCTGTAGTCTGCACTTTCTATCAAAAGATGTAGAAATGGAGCCCAAACCAAGAAACCCAAAGGTTCTCAGGAAAATAGGAAATGTCTTCTTTCTTTAGGGAAATGAAGAATGTACAATATTTCTGCCTCACTCGTGTTTATTATCGACACAGACTTTTAGGCATTTGCGTTTACAACTCCACCCTTCGCAATCTGCTTACATCTCTTCTATATTTATCTGCAAGTTCATTTAAGATTTAGTTCTGGACCACTGTCTGGCACTTCCCTGGGGGTCTGTATAACAGTACATGACCATTTTCTGGCATGTACTTGACCTTCCATGAGCCTGAGTATCCTGGTGGTTTCAGCACAGGATTATGCTTCCTTGAACTCACTCCCAAATTAGTGACTTTCTTTGTACCTTATTGTTCTCACCTGTAAAACAGGGCTGAACACTGCACCTTCTCTCCAGTGTCATGGTGAGAAGAAAATGAGTCACAGGGCTGGAGAGATAGTTTGGTGGTCTAAGCACCTACTTAGCAAGTGCAACAACCCAAGTTCAATCCCCAGTACCACATGCCCTGGTAGCCCCAGAACCCTGGGCACGTCTCACCAGTGTGGTGGTGCACACCTATAATCCCAGGCTGAGATAGAAAGATCTCTATGAGTCTGACTACATAGCAAGACATCGTACCAAATAAATAAATAAATAAATAAATAAATAAATAAATAAATAAATAAATAATTTTTTAAAAACTAACCACAACACAAGTCTTCAGTAAGCAAGCACTCAGTAACTCTCCATTCATTATGACGACACTCTCCTCTGTGCCCTAGCAAGCCCAGCTGCCTGGGCATGTGAGCTGGATAGCCCACAGGTCCCACACTTGATTTCACACTCTGTGGTTGCCATTTTCAAATTCTTAACACTTTTGAACAAGGGGCTCCACATTTTGAATGTTGCATCACGTTCTACAAATTATGCGACCAGCCCTGACCAGCACACATAGTGTCAAGTGAAAGTCTGCTGAAAGAATAAACAAATGAAGGGATCTAACCCACCAGGAAAGCATGCCACTGGCGTGCTGAGCCAGCCAAGTGGGTCAGCCTTAGAGCAGAATTGAACACATGTTTATTGTTGACTCATCCTGTCCCTTTCCCAGGACCAAGAACACCTAAAGCCTGACCCAAGACAGCAAAGGCATTTTCATCTAAACTATCCATTTCCCAGGAGACTCAAGCCCTAGCCCTAGGTAAGGATCCTGGTGGGACCTGAACAGAAGCCAATTCCGTGGCTTGTCATCAAAAACTAAGTCTGCACTGTCTTCAGCACTCAGTACCCTCTCTCCCTGCTCAGTAGACTCGGGCCAAAGGCATTCCTGCTTTCCTTCATCCCACTTCACCAATGAAGAGACAGAGGCTCAGACCGGAAGAGTATCCCAATGTTCCTCACACAGCCCAATCCCTCTGCCCAGCTAACTGTTATAAAGAATATCTAGTAACAGGCCTCAGTTCAACCCTCTTGACCCATTTTTGTGGATTGGCTGGTCAGACACAATAATCATACACTAAATCTGAGACTGTGATCCCAACCCCAACAGCATCCTATACTCTGACACTCTGAGTTGCAAAATCCAAGACAAGCTCATCCTCCTGGCCTGTGCATGCCCTTCGGTGGGATACCAGGACTTTCATTCTTTCTGTATGGGGGAGGGGCAGAGTCTGCAACATACAGACACTGTGTGAAGCTGGGAATCAGCCATGAATACGACAGACAGCACCCTGCTCTTCTCAGAGGGAAATGTGAAAGTGACATGTTATATTTTTTAAAATGTGTATGATATGCTAAACCAATAGAGAATAAATAAGCACTGGAGAGACAAAGAAAGTGGAACAATTCAAGATGAAAAGAAATAGAGATTTCACTTTTGAATATGGCTGGCAAGGAAAGCCTCAGTGAGAAAGGGACATACAAGCAAAGACCTGAAGAGGCAGAGAACGGACAGCAGGTA
Organism: Capromys pilorides; assembly: GCA_004027915.1. Lineage (NCBI taxonomy): Eukaryota > Metazoa > Chordata > Mammalia > Rodentia > Capromyidae > Capromys > Capromys pilorides. The sequence continues at coordinate 11,339 of PVKN010016405.1, read as the reverse complement.
GCTTTCTGAAGGAAGCACATTTCAGGCAGAGAAGGCAGCTAGTTCAAGTCCTGGGGTCTTATTCATGATTCATGATGTAGGGGCATCTCTGAAGATTAAATCTAATCTATAGGCTGTTGAACAGTTGTTTACTGATGCTTATGATGATACTGATGTTTATGATGATGTTTATTGTTTACTGTTTACTGATGTTTATGATGATAAAGCACTACCTCCCATATCAACATAGTGGGGTTTCATTTTCTTTTTTACTTAGAAGAGCCACATTCAAAATAGCTAAAGACAAGAGTTTGAATGTTCTCACCACAAAGAAAAGATACAGGTTTAGGTGATGGACCTGCTGATTATCTTGACTTAATCGTTATGCATTGTGTATATGAATCATGACATCACATCACACCCAAAATATTCACAACTGTGTGTCAGTCAAAAATAAAACAAAAATTAAATAAGAGGGGTCACCATAAAATTTTAATATCTAATAGAGCTTGAAACATCAGACCAATTTTCACTGTGCCCATGAGACCGTAATAATCTGTTCTTGCAGGGCACCAGGGGGCTGCCTCCCCCAGCCAGGTCCAAGTCCAGCTGACCCTCCCTGCCTGCCAGCATTACCTGGCTCTACCTGACTGAGGTCTTTACTGCTCCAATCCCTGCTCAAGGAGTACCTAACAAAGATGGGAAGATGACCTGAGTCCCTTGCTGACCCTGAGAGACAGGGGTTCCACTCACCTTGGAAACCTGGAGGAGCCTGGGCAAAACCTCACTACAGCCTTTGCTCCAGAAACAGATGTTACTGAGGGTAGAGGTCATGAGGGAAAAGTGGGAAACCTCGGAGACCATCTCAAGCCCTGGCGCTGGCAGCCTCTACAGCCTGCTCCTGTAAATGCGTGCCGGGGAATTTCTGCAGAACATTTAACTATCTCATGCACGCTGTGGGGAGCCTGGAACAGGCGCCTGTGCTGCCCTGAGAAGTGCTGCTCTTAGAAGCCACGAACCCGCTGCCTTGAGGGGAAGAAGTCGCCCTCCACCGCACTGCCCGGACCCCACCTGCTCCAGGCACACTGTCCTTCGCCTCACTCCAGACCACCCCATAAGCCCCCACGTGCATCTTTGTGTACATGAGAGCTCAGCGTGTGAGTGTGCTCTTTGTGTGATTTTCCTGCATCTACCTAGGTGTGGGGTGAGCGGGCAGCGCGTGCCTGAGAGTGCCGGTGTGACTGGGCATTGTGTCTGTGTGTGAGCGTGAGTATGTGGCCAGGGGCTTGCAGGATGAAGGATCCTCCTCCCCAGCTTGCAACCCCTCCTGCACACTCCAGGCTGGGAGCAGGTCGACCGCCTGCGCCCCCAGAGCCAACGCAGCCCCAGAACTGTACGTGCCTCCCCTCCCAGCCACAAGCCCAGGTCCAGAGAACCCACAACCTTTGAGCATCCTCGCGGCTCACCCAGACTCCTCCACCCCTCAAGCACAGGATGAGCCGCGCTGTGTATAGGAAGATGGGCTGGAAACACTGGCGAGGGGAAAGAGAGGCTGGGAGCAGAGTCAGAAAAAGCAAACTGAGGACAGGCCGGAGGAGTAAGGAGGCGCTGCAGGGGAAGCAGGTCCTACCCATACCACGCCGCTCCGGCATGGTGAGGTGCAGGGAGAGTGGCCTGATTCTCCACCCTATCTTCCTCGGGGGTTCCCAGGTACAACCTCATCTTTGCCCCTGACTCTGGACCAAGAAAGGCAGCTAGCCTCCCTCCCCCATCCATCAAACGACACCCTCCCCCCACACACCCCACATCCCGCATCCAGGCAGCTGCTGATTGGCTGCGCGAAGCCGGTCCCAGCCCAGGCTCCGAGGCGCGAGCCGAGCGGTCCGAGGTGGGAGGTGCACAGTCGGGCTCGGGAGCCCCTCCCGGGTCCGCGCACGCGGCACCCTGCGCCCTGCGCGAGGGCCCATCGGACTCCAGGCAAGCAGGTGCAGAACGAACGGAGAGGACCAGGGCTAAGGGCAGAAGCAAGTCCTGCAGGGAGACAGGCGCCGCTGCTCCCTCTGACTGCTGCTGTTCTCTCTGGCTGCTGCTGCCGCCGCCCGCCACCACCTCTGAGCCAGCGTCTGGAGTCGGGAAGCAGGCAGGGCGCGGGGTAGGGGCGCTTGGGGCGCCCATGGAGCACACGCACGCCCACCTCCCCGCCGCCAACAGTTCGCTGTCCTGGTCCGCCGGCTCGGCCTGCGGCTTGGGCTTCGTGCCCGTGGTCTACTACAGCCTCTTGCTGTGCCTCGGTTTACCAGGTGAGAAGTGTGGGGAGAGGGAGGGAAGCTGGGATCCCCAAGCGTGGGGTGACCCTGCCCAGAACCCCAATTCTCCTTTCTGTAGGTTCCCTAGTGCCTCCTCAGAGAAAGTTTAAGCCTTAAGGACAACTGTGGAGATATCTAGACTGGGAGGGAAGGAAGTTGCCTGACAGAGATGCGACTGTGTGAGTGAGTGTATGTGTACCTTGAGTGTGTGCAGCAGGCTATGGGCATTATACGTGAGTTAAAGTGAGCGGTGTGTGGATTTCAACATGCATTTGTGTGTACAGCTGGATGAGCTGTGTGTGTGTGATGAGGTCCACAGAGGCTGTGTGTGACTTGACTGGAGATTCAGCATGGGCAGCGGGTGCAGGATTCCCTTCTCCCCTTCTCCCACACAGCCAGTGACACTTCGCCCCTCTAGCATCCCTACCTGACCCAAGATAAAGCTGGAGGCACTGATGCTGGACACTGCTGGGAGCACTGCTGGCCGCTCTGAGCAGTAAGTGTTCTGTCTGCTGAGGTTGCCACCTCGGGATCACAGTCTCCTTGAGGATATGCTTGGCCCCCTAGTTTTGCCTCCAGCGCATGCACACACACACACACACACACACACACACACACACACACCATCCCTGGGCAGCAGCTTATAGCTTCTGCAGATGCCTAACTAATCCCCATCTCCCCATTTTAATGTCCTCTCCAAAGTGTGGCTGAGACTTGTGTTGAATTCTTGAAGAGAGCAGAGCCACGGAGGGCTAGAAGGGGGCACAGGGAAACTTGCCAGGGTTGTGTGCAAGAGTGAGGGACAGTAAGAGGAGGAGAGCAGGACTTCTGAGACTGTCTTTGAATGATCCCTTCCTCCACATAGTCTCCATGGCAGAAAAATTCCTACAGATCATTTGCTAGCAGAAGGCAGAGAGGAACAGAAAGGGAAAAACAGCATCCAGGTTTGCATCTTAACATTGTCCACCCCATCATCTCTTATCTGTGAACCTGAGCATCTTGGGACCCAGGAAACTTGGGAGCTGAGTTCTCCAGAGTTCTGCTAAGATTTTCTTTCCAAAGCATCCAATTTGGCAGCTCATGAGATTGCTTCAGTCACTGACCCTTTACCCCCCAACTTTGGCAAGAGCCAGAAAGCATAAGGGTCCTGACCTCGGAATCCTCCATACAATTCAGTCAGGGAATAGGCTTTTGTCCTTAGCTAAGGGCTCAGCTGCCCTAGAGAGGAGTCCACCTCCGATGCGCCCTGCCAGGATGGCAGCACATCTCCTGTAAGTTACCCAGACCTGGAGTTGATTTCAACCTAGCTTGTACCTGCTTTCTGTCCCTCCCCAGAGCTGTCTCTTGGAAAATTGGTTTTTGAGCAGGCTGGTTACTGGGGATCATTGCCCAGTGGGAAGCAGCAGAACTTCTTTCCCCTCAGCCCTCTTGTGCTCGTCAGTAGATATTTTACCCCATTCCCTCCATTGCTTCTACTGCCAGAGGCGGCCGCTCGCTTACTGTCCCAGGGTTTCCTCTGCAAATGCTTTAAGGACAGAACTTAAGGACAAGGGACAAGCCATCCTCCCAGCACCCCAAACCAGGACACAAGAGGGAAAGCTCAGGTTAAGTGTGGAAGGAGGTCAAAGTGCCTGGGACCTGCACAGATGTGCCAGCTAGAGTCCTCTTGACCTGCATTGGCACCTATACCATGCCAGGCTCTTTGCTAGGCCTGCCCTCACTCTGGGCTGGGGGATTTAGGAGATGAGGCTTGGCAGTAGAAGTGGTAGGTGTTTATAATGTTCGTACAATCAGCTGTTGTGAGCACCTGCTGTATGCAGGTTCTGGGGATGTGCCAAAGGGCCTTCAAGTGTCCTGGGGGGTGGCTCTTACATTCAGAGAGCCCGTGCATGGGAGCCTCAGTTCCAGAGGCAGCAGGTGAATGTAGAAGGTCTGACCATCCCAGAGAAGTGTAATTGGAGAGGGCAGGCTCACCCAGAAGTCAAGGGCTGAAATCAGTTTTGTTAGCAATCTACTATGTTGGGTCAAAAATAAGATTTTTCTGTGATTCTTTTAAACTTGTAAGAGGAGCCAAGTATGTCCTACCAAATAAGAGTGTTGACTGAAAGTTAATCCAGGCTCTGCTGGGATTACATGGGAGGGAGTCCTTGTGTCCCTGTGCCTCAGTTTTCTCATCTGTAAAATGGCATAATGGGAGGCAGTAATCCTGGAATTCAGGTCAGAAGCAATGGTGCTGATGAAGATGATGGTGCATGTTATGAGAAAGATTCAGGGTCTGTCATATGCCTTGGGTTATGCAGTACAGTCACAGCCATGGCTGCTACAATGCTGATTAGGTGACAAAGAGGAGGGGGCTACCATCATGAGCCAGCAGAGGGCCCTGGGTTGCACAGAGGAACACATTCAGCATGGTATGCTATTGCCCTTGGGAGTTCACTACAGTAGTCTCTACATTGGCCCCAGCCAGCAGCAATTAGCAGACCCAGGCCACCTCACCACTGACCACAGCACAGTCCTGCTGAGTGTGAAGTAACAGACCACAGGCTCCATACAATGTTGAAAACTACGATTTTAATTGAGTCATTGTTCCTGGCAATGAATTCACCTCCAGTTTTCCAAATTGTTGGAATGATGATTGAAGACATGGGTGAAAACTGAGGAAAGGATGGGAAGTGGCTCAGTGTTGGTCATGGGAGGGCCAGTAATTCGGGAGCAGTGGCAGATGGCTGTGGCTATCTGTAGTCCCTAAACTGGGAGCAAGAGCTTAGGGAAACCTTGTGGGTTTCCTTGGTTTAAGGAATGGGACCCCACAGTGTAACTCAATTGGTTTGGCACAGGATTTCAGGAATTATAATGTGAATTGTGGGTAAAGGTGGCTAAGGCAGAAGGATCACAAGTTCAAGTCACACCTAGACAATTGAATAGGACCTTGTCTTGAAATTAAAGAATAAAATAAAATAAAAGGGGCTAGGAACATAGCTCAGTGTAGAATGCCACCATGGGTTTGATTCTAGGTAATACAATCAATCAATCAATCAATACTTTTAATATGAATAGAAATTGCCACTTACACATTCTGTATCTCTGAGGACCACAGTTTGTTCCATCAGTAAAACGGGAGCAACAGTTGTTCATACTGACCCTCATAGGTAGCATCTATTAAATAAGATGATCTACTAAAAATCTAAGCACAGTGACACTAACCTGTACCACTGTCCCAGCTACTCAGGAGACTAAGACAAGAGGCTCATGGGAGCTCAGAAATTCAAAGCTACCCTGGGTAACCTAGGAAAGACCCCATTTCAGAAAAAGGAACGAAGAAAAAAGAAAGCTTCCACGTAGTGCCTGGCTCAAGGAAAGCATTTGTTCATTTCCTTCTCAACCCCCAAGTTTTTCTACTTATGAGATGACACTTTTTCTCTATCACAACTCTGTGGCCTACACAAGTCACTAGCCTGCTTCATAGATGAGCAAACTAAGATGCAAAGAAGTAAAGCATCTGGTAAATAGTGACACAGTCCAACTGGCATCCAAACACATCTGCTCTTTTAATCGCACTCACCACACTCAATACTGTAGGACTCAGGCTGTGGGAAGAGTGGAAAACATTGGTACCTGACCCATTCCTAAAACGCTGCCTCATCCTCTCTCTTCCTCCTTTTGGTCTTGGTTTTTGATTTCTGAGGTACTGGGGATTGAACACAGGACCTTGTCACTGAACTAAGTCCCTAGTCCTTTTGATTGTCTGTTTTGTAACAAGCTCTCACTAAGTCACTAAGTTGCACAGGCTGGCCTCAAACTTAGAATATTCCTGTCCTGACTTCTCAAAGTACTGTGGTTGCAGGTGTGCACCATTGGGCCCAACTTCCTCCTCTTCTTTATTAAGTAAGAAAATTGGTTCTCACCCCTCAAAACGCATGAAATAGCCAACTGATGCAGAGTGTGGTGGTCTATGCCAGCAAGGAGGGAAGCTGGGGCAGAAGGATTGCAAGTTCAAGCTCAGTCAGAACAATTTTGTGAGACCGTGTCCCAAATTTTTAAAAAATAAATTAACAGGACAAAGAACATAGTACTGTGGCAGGACAGCCCTGGGTTCAATGCCTGGCACCAAAACTGCTCCAGCAGCATGAACACTGGGGACCAGAAAGTGAGAGAAAAGGATGAGCCTGGATGCCAGGGGAAGACAGAGGCTGGCATGATAGGCTAGCCCTCCTGACAAGCCTGAGCCATACCAATTAATCTGAGATGGGAAAGATTTTTTTTTCAATTTTACTTTCTGAAAGATGCCAGAGATGTTAAGGGAGACAGAATGAGGAAGGAGGCACCAGCCTGACACTGCCTGCTGCTGGTAAAAGGGACATTTCCAAGGAGCCAGACCAGGCTGTTAAGATCTGGAGCAAGAGGACATGAATTGAACCACAGGTAGGGAGTCTGCTGACGCCTGGAAGTTACCCAGTTATTATCTAGAGGCGGAAAACTGACAGCCTCAGTTGGACTGAGCTCTGCACATATGCTTTCTTCAGCCTTTAAACATCTTTAATTAGAGCAAATATAGTAAACATTTCTGCTAAGATTGCAGGATCAGGAGTTGGATCTCTGGGGGCTGACTGGTGCCCACACACTGTGTGATTGCAGGCTGTGCCTCAGTTCCCCCACCTGCAAGGTGACAGTAACAGTAATGCTGGCCAGGACTTTGTAGACTTGCTGATAAAATTAAAGTAAGCATTGAACATAATGCCTAGCATGCAATTATTTTTTCATCTTTAATAAAGTAAGAAAAACTCTCAATTTGTTTGATAAGAGGAAACCAAATGCAATACAAGAGAAGACTTCAGCCCAATAATCCTCATGAACCACAGACATAAAAATCCTCAAGAAACAGCAAAGCTAATCAAGCAGGATAATACATAAGCCAACTGGGGTTTATCTGCCAAGTATAAAGCTGGTTCAGCATTTGAAAATCACTCAGTATAATTCACCATGTTAGGAGACTAAGAAAGAAAATCCACATGATCCATCTCAATAGATGCATAAGAGATATTTGACAAAATTCAACATCCATTCATAATATTTTAAAAACTCATTAAGACTATAAAGAACTGCTTAGGGTAGGCAATGTAAGTACATGCCTATATTTCCACCACACTGGCCCACCAATGCAGGAGAATCTCAAGCTCAAACTCAGCGTGGGCAGCTTAGCAAGACCCTGTCTCAAAATAAAATAAAAAACAAGAGTGTAATGATGTAACTCAGTATGAGGTACTGAACCCTGGGTTCAATCGCTAGTGCCTCGAAAAGAGAGAGTGGGAAGGTCAAGGAAAGAAAGATAGATCCTATTTCCCAATGAACAGCAACCATAAATAAACATAACTCCTATCACATTTAACAGCAGAAAAACAAATGCTTGCAAGTAACTCTGGGGCAAGGCCAGGATGCTGCCCTCCCCATTCTTCCTTCACCTTGTCCTGGAAATCTGAGACAGTGGATTCAGGAGATAAAGACAAAGCAAGAGTACCAGGAAAGGCAAAAACGATCTCATTTGTATTCAGATAGTATGGTGACCTTCATGGAAAATCATAGGGCCTGCCTGGCAAGCACAAGGTCCTGAGTTCAATTTCTGATAGAAATATGCTCCCTAAAACTAATACGTGATTGCATCATGCTTGCAGGACACATAATTAATATGTAAAAATCTACATTTCTATATACAAGTGATCAAAAGTTTGAAATTAAAAATTGAAAAATTAGAAAATATTCCCATGTTCTCTTGTGAAACCAAAAGAATTGACATGAGGCTCACATTCTCAAAATGCAACAATTCTATAGAACTGAGAAATAGCTGCTTTTACCCCTTAAACAGGTGATGGCATTCTTATGGTTCCAAAACCTAAAAATGAAAAAAAAGCACACGTTGAAACATCTCTCTTCGACTCCCTCCCTCTGCTCAGCAGTTTCCCCGTTTACCACCACCATGCAGAGAGTCACTAACATTAGTGTCTGAGTGTCTTATATATTCTTTCAGAGTTATCACTGCCTTTGCACAGCTTCACTAATGATCCTATCAGCTTTTCTTTGTGAAGAGAAGTATAAAATATGATGCATTGAAACTGGACATGGATTTGAATTGTACCCTTGTTTGCTGAGTGTTCCTTAGTGTAACACCTCACCTATCTGAGCCCAAGGTTTCTCATATGCAACAAAGTAGGTAGTCAAGTTGAGCTGCCAAGCAAGGGTACCATGCTGCCTGAGTCCTGGTCCTCTACATGCTAGTAATCCTCACTTTCTGAGCATCTGTTTCCTCAGCAATGAGATAATAACAATACCTATCTCCTAGGATCACTTAGATGGTAAAATGAGTTGTGAAAATGCTCAGCACCCTTCCTGGCAGGTGTGTGCTCTCACGCAGAGTAAGAATTCAATATTGTCATTAACCTTTGTGTCCTGCATTGTTGCTATGGTGATTTGAAGTAAAACATGCAAAAGCTTCTGCCTGTCTCTCACTCATTGTAGGAGCTCAGTAAACAGTAACTAGCATTGTTTTATGGTCTAGCATGTCCATGTGTTCAAGCCATGTAAATGTCCTGCAGCCACACATCATCTTAGGAACAGATCTTTTCCATACATGTGTAGCGCCACTCTAAGTGTGTGTGAAGCTCCATTTCCTGACAAAATAGAAGGGAATGAGCTTGTGGGTGAAGCAATCCGTGCTTGTAAGCCTAGGGAATTTGTCCTCCTAAGAGAGCTGCCTGAGATTCAGAGGAACTCTAGGGAACATCAGAGCATGCAGTGACCTTCAGCCAATGCTGCAAATGTGGAAGGAGCCCAGCAAAGTTGTCCTGGGCTCTGCATCCAAGGTCATGAACAGCAATGTGCAGGTGAACCATGTAGGCAAGAACTGAAAAGCATGCCAGTCAGGCAGAGGGCACTGAGAGTGCTGTGGTGGGTATGGGGTAGGGGGAAGATGCCTTGAATTCAGTTACCTGGTGGGGCAGTCACATAGTGTAAATGAGCATGGTGGTCCAGTTTTTAAAAATGATTCACTTACTCAAAGAACTGTACTTCTCTGCCATCTTCCCAAAAAATACATGGTCTTTTGAACACTCTCATTTTCCCCAAAATTCAAAACTTAAGCAAACTTATACTTCTCACTTTCTCTGTTTCTCTGTCTCTCTGTCTGAGTTTCTGTCTGTCTCTCTGTGTCTCTGTGTGACCATCTCTCTCTATGTCTCTGTGTGTCTCTCTCTGTGTCTGTCTCTTTATCTCTGTCTCTGTCTCTCTCTTTGTCTCTGTCTCTCTCTCTCTTTCTCTCTCTCTCCCTCTCTCTCAACTGAACTCAGGCCCTATATACTAAGATATTTAACCTACTCTTTTTAAATTCTCAAAATGAAAACGAATTTAATGAGAGTATAGTAACTGCTATTATGAAATATTGCTCTATGTATACAACTATTTTCCCTTAGTTCAATGAGCAGAAATATCTATACCAAAAGTGTTTAGAAAAGTTATCATGTCTGCATCTTGTACTCTGAACAACTACTAAGAAGACAACAATATGCATTGTATCAATCATTGTGGCTTTGCTACTAACATGTTTTGAAACCGTCTCAATGTTATTTCTTAGTAAAAGTAATAAAAATAAAAAATAAAGAGAGTAGGGTATCTTAGTAAGTGTCTTGCAAAGTAGCTAAGGTGCCTAGGCTGAGTCACACTTGAGATCTTCTTACCACAGCCTGCCAGAGTACTGGGGTTATGAACATGTATAATTATTTCCAGCTGTATTTTTCCCTTAATAATCGTTGACACTTACATAACATTGCTATATACTAAATATTTTTCAAGAATTTGAATGTATTCAGTTCTTACGGTGATTTTTTAAGGCGTGTATATATTATACCCATTTTTCAGATGAGAAATTTATGGCACTTATTCAAGGTGCACAGCAAGAAAATGACATACCCAATGCCCAGCTTTATAATAAAAAGTACCACTTTAGTGTGCACAAGCGTGCACGCACAGGCACATACACACACACACACACACACATTTTCACAGTTGACAACACTCAGACTGGTTGGAGAAGTAAGGGTGGCAACCACAGGAAGGCTAGGTACTGGGGGAGCTAGAAAGTTCATCACTACCTGACTTTGACCAATATTTCCATGTTACCAAATTGTTCTAAAAAATATGGAAATCTAAATTTTTATATAAAATATCCTGGACTTTTTCTTTAAAATAAGGTTACGAAATGAAATAAAAACCAATCTGCATCATGAAAAACAGAATAAAATGAGAGCTAGAGAGATAGCTCAGTGGACTAAGCACCTGCTTAGGCAAGCACAGAGACTGAGGTTCAATCCCCATTATTGCATGCTTCACCGGTCCCACCCTGGGCACACAAGCCAGCCACAAAGTCCCAGTGTGGTGGCACATGCCTCTAATACCAGCACTGGGGAGACTGAAAGCAGGAGGATCACTGCAAGTCTGAGCTGTGTAGTAAGACCCTGTACAAAAAATAAAATAAAATGAAATGAAATAATGTCCAGGATATCATTGTTAGCAGTTAATTGAAAAATATTTTTAAAACTCCATGACTTAACACTTCATGAGTGATCCCAACACATGCAGGCTGGATATGGTCCCCCAGGCTTCCCATTCACATGCTGGAAACACAGGGAAAGGAAGAGGCAACAAGGAACACCAATGGGGTTCTAGTACTTGGAGAACAAAAACAACCTGAAACGGGGAGCAAAGAGCAATAAGGACAATGATCCAGAGACATGTGGCTAGCCCAGGAAAGGCACGCCAACTCCATAAATCAGAGATCTGGCACAAACTGGAAGAAAAAGCTCCAAGATACACTGCAAACTGCATGTTGGTAAGGTCTTGGAACCTAAGTCTACCATTTTTGGAATAGCAGTAATCCTCAGGAGCTGCCAGCATGGTAGATCAGGATGTGGGCTCAGGAATTTCCAACCTGAATTCAAACGGCAGCTCATGGCTTCCTGTCTCTGGGCTCTCTCAGAAGTGCTCTATTCTCTGTGAACGTCAGTGTTC
>PVKN010016404.1:0-17922 GCA_004027915.1 Capromys pilorides | reverse complement strand
ATACTCTCTCTACATCACTTTTTAAGATTGACTGACTGGTGACATACAGTCTAAATTACCAATGAGCATGAAATATTAAGGACTAGTATGCATTCTTTCATTTATAATTTATTAGCTTTTAAATTTCATTACTTAAGAAAATGATGGTTGTTTGTGCCACTGAAATTATTCATGGAATTTAGTTAGTGTTTGTAAAACATACCTCCTAAAAGGAAGAGAAATGTCCAGTGTGTAATCTAGTTTAGGATATGAGCTGTTTAACAGTCACAGTTACCAATTGATTCTGTCTGAAAAAATCAAATAGCCGAAGATCAAAAAGAATAAAACTGTCTGTTTGGGAGTTATGGAGGATTTCACTAATGGTCACAGTGAAGTCCCTTCATAAGACATCTGAGGACGCTCTCTGAAAAGTCATGGATTTAGAGCTAGGAGTTTGAGTCAGTAGTAAAACATTGCCTAGCATATTCAAGGCCCTGAAACCATGTATGGATTCAAGTCTAGAGCTCTATGGAATATTCCAACTCCTGAAAATAATTTTGAGTCATATAAAGTTAATTACTTCATACCAATTATTGATTTTTCAGTTTCTTTAACTTTTTTCATCTTTGTACAACCATCATTCTGAAAATTGAGGAGGGAAATTATAGCCACAGCAGCACCACTGGTCCATGCACGACAAGGGAAGAGGGGAGGCGAGGGAGGCTGCAGCATAAGTGATGGTTTCTGAATCTACCAAGGGGAACCTAACAAGCGTTGTCCCTGTCCGTGGGGGCAACGCATCCAATGCCGTGGCAAAGCACCACACACGATATGCAGTACAAAGCCAAGGAGTGAGAGATGCAGATTTAATCTGGACATCCACAGAAAATGTGGGGGATAAGACAGTGACTACAACTAACAATTAGAAAATGAAACAATCCCTACCAGGTTTGTTGCTCTGCGTGTTTCCACTATTTATAAAATATTCGTGCTTCCATCTGCTTCTATTTAGGATTAGCAGAACACCTGTTATTGTTTAGATAGTGTTCATTATTAATTATTGGTAATGAGTTTTTAAAGCTGGAATTGACGTTTCCCTGTGGGATCAAGTAATTCCTTTGTAGACTATTGGCACACTCTCAGAAGTGGCCCAAATTAGTTCAGCTGGAGAATAATATACTTCTAAGATACCATTAAAAGTTTTAGTAACCTCTTAATCTACATCCCCAAAGTTGAATTAAATTGCCCCTTCTGATGCTCTACTGTGAATCAAGAAAATTCAATACTTAATGGCCAGTGGCAATCCATAGTTATAGATATCACCTTAATAAGTTTAATTGCAAAGATGAGATCATTTTGGTGTATCTAATTACAATTCTTTGGTATTTCCTTACTTTCCATTGAATTGCAGTAAGAAGAAATTTCCATTTAAATCTACAAAGTGGATATACATTACCAAGCCTTCTCTGAATAACTGGAGAAGAGCTATAGCTACACTAAAATAGTTTTTTAAAAATTATGAACACGAACACTCCTGTCAACTGGATATGATGGCACACATCTTTTATCCCAGCCCTCGGGACTTAGGAGCCTGGGGCAGAAGGATGGTTGAAAGTTCGAGAGCAGCCTGAGCTGCAAAGTAAGCTCAGCCTAACTTGCATAGTGAGATCCTGTCCCAAAAAGACCCCCCCCAAAAAAAATAGCTCTGTCAATAACAATAGCAGTCTATTTATTCAGTTTATTCACATTTTCACATCTGGACAATCTCCTATGTCACCACTGGGTGGAAGGTGTTAGTGCTGTAGATTGAAGTTCAAATAGGTCTTCTTGAATGGGGTGCAAAGCACAACCTGTCCTACGGTAGCTAGTGGAGAGCTAATGACCCCACTTTCCCCTTAAGAATTAAAATTGCCCCCTTGTCATTTTCATTTAAGAACATTAAAACTGGCCAAAACAGGCATTATCTGGAAAACCGAGACTCAATTTACAATGCTGCATCTTGTATTTTCTTCATTTTGCTTTGTTTTGTTTAGATGGTGATTGTACAGATAGTTAAAGTAAGATTCTTGCACAATTATTTGTATCAGTCTGTTAGTAATTCCAATCTTCTCTTCAATGTTTGACAGCTAAGCACATTTTCTTTAAGCAATAGACGTACAAAGAGTTTCATTCATTTTGTTGACTCCGTGGAAGCAGCATGGCCTGGCTTCTAGGGTCTGTATTCCCTCTTCTCCCACTTCTTCCTGGCCCTAGTGAATCACACGGATTTCTGAACAGCATAATCTCAGTTACAGAAGAAACAGATTTCCATAAGTCGGTGATCACACTGCTCACAGACCTCCTGCCTGCACTGCAGATAAAGCAACCAATTTAAACGCTCAAGGATCGGGGTAGTGTGTTTAGAGTTAGTAATTTCAACACAATTTTTGCAGCTTTCTTCTTTGCAGCTGCTATGACTAAGATTCAATATAAGTTAAAGTGTATCCCTTAGAAGTTTCCCCACCCTTACAGTTCTCCAACTCTCCGACTTTTGCTTGAACCACACAATTATGATAAGGGAATTTATTTCACATTCTGTGTCATTTATTTCCCTAAAATTGAGGGTACTCACCTACCAAAAGCTCTTTGGACCATAACAAGGTATCCCTTGGCAGTCTATATTCCAACTCAGTGGGCTTTAAGGCCACAGTTAGAAAACCCAGCAAGGAGTTCCTAGAGTCATTTTGTTAAGATGCGTTCCTTGGGCTTGAGTGACACTCACCTGCATGGAGGGTTTGCTCCTGCTTGGAGAAGGCCACGTGTGATTAGGGTGCAGACATTGTTATTAAATGGTTTACTCTACTGTATTCCACCTTGCTGTATTCAAGAATACCAGATAAAACACAGTCTTTCTTTATCCTTTTCCAAAAAATCTTGCTCCAAGGTAAGCAATTGTCTATGGAATGCCTCCCTTTAATTCCACCTAACATCTAATTATTTTTCTACAACAAAAGCTTTGGAAGTTCCTGTGTTTAATCAAAAGAGTATTTGTTGAGTTACCTTAGCCAGCTGCTCGTGAAGAGATAAGACACAAATAATTGCACCAGTAACGATAGCTTGATAAGTGCGCCGTGGGGCCTCAGAAAATATAGTTAATTTCAGCATACCAGGAATAGTTATTGCTACTGACAATGTGAGCTTTAAAATGATTGGAAAATATTTAAAATCATTATAGTTTACAAGAATCAGAGTAAAGTGATAGTGAAAACTTTGATGAGAAATTAAGCATAGCAAAACTGTGTGTTTATTTTATAGAATCCCTGGGTCCCTTGTTTTAGCAGTACTCACTCTATCATCTATCTATTTATCTATCCATTCATCCATCCATCTGTCTATCTATCTATCTGCCTTTGGTAATAGTTTAATTTTAGGCATCTCTGATAGCAAGGTTTTGTTGAAAAGAAAATACTGTCATCTTCATTCCATATTAACAAAATGTTTTCATTTTTATGTTTAAAAACAATTGCAATGGAAAATTATAATCAGTTGCTGATTTACATGTTGTCAATTTCCTGCTGATATCTTCTTTTAATGTTTCCTTAGCATTTATGTCCTTAAAAGTCATAAATTTTGAAACATAGGTTTTGGACTGGAAGCTTATTCTAACATGCCTTTTAAGTAAATAGGGGGGCTCAGGCTCTTGTCTCAAAATGCAGCAGTGGATCCTCCTCGCTACAGGGCTAATGGCATGAAAATACCACATTTGCTTTTTATCCTTTTGTGTGTATCATTTATTCATTGATTCTTGAAGTTGAGAAGATTCGTTGTCATCTGAAGACTCAAGCTGAAAATTGTAGAATCAATTTCAATTTCAGCCTAGTCGTTAGCATCCAGCCTGTTGCTATCTGTCTTTCTGCACTCATTTTTTGATCCATCTAATAACTGTGCAGTATCTCCCCCTGTCACTTTTTGGGACAGTTATGGATAGGAAATCAAATTCTGAATTTACAACTAAAAATAGACTAAAAGAGCAGGCCCCGTCTTTCTTCCCTACATCCCTCAGTGATGATGGGGGAACTTTCATCTGGACAGTCGCAACTGGGCGAAGCAGGCCGAGCAGGAAGTACCTGCTGACTGCAGCGCTCTCCTCAACAGTCCCCTCATTAGAATGGCTTCATATGATTATGGTCTTAGTTAATCACTGGCAAAAAGTGAGAATGAAAAACTACTCCTGAGCTGAGGAAATGGAAAATGATCAACATGTGCAGAAAAATAGGATCATATTAGTGCCATCATGTGCCCTGAATCTTAAAAATTCTCCACTGTTGCCACGTGGTAATTACAAGATATAGTAGATTTTATTCCACTTTAAAAATAAGTACATTGAGTTTGTTCTTTAGAAGACATCGAAGGAAAAAAAATAACAACCAAGAAATATTAGTTTTTACAGAGCTAAAATAGCTGAAAAACATAAATCCTCAATGAAACCAACAGCCCCTGACTATATACTTGGAACTAGAGGAGAAAACACAAACTTGGAAGGTCAAACAGGCTAAATTTTTAAGTCCTGTGCTTGTTTGAACTTTTTGAATCTTAATTTCTTTATAAAATTTATGTCTGAGTTTATTTAAATGATAAATGAAGTAATGTACACATATTCCCTCCTTTTCTACTTTCTCTTTCATTATAAACATTAACTGTATAATGACATTATTTCTATCAGGGTCATAATTATCACTATTTCTTATCAGTATCATAACTTGTAAATGAATATCAAAGAAGATCTCATTGAACCCTGAAAATTTAAAGTGAACCTTCAAGCAGTGGTTGGGAAGTTGAGGAAAAAAAAAAAAAAAAGACATACTGGGCTGAAATGACAGAAAGACCCAGAGTCACAGCATCCTGAGCTGTCCGTTGGGCATTACCAGCTGCTGAAGGCTGACTCCTGGCCCAGTTAGCAGCACCCTGTGCAATGTGAATAAAGCCCTAACACGTGTGTGCCAGCCCTCTTGTCTGAGATGAAATAATTGAGGTACAAAGAGTTGAAGCACTATGTCCTGGTCTCACAAGATGGCATCCAAAAGATTCAAACCTAGGTCTATCTTTTCCTAAATCCTTAGAAGTACTATCAGGTCTGTCGTCCAGATGCACACAGAGAGATTGAAAAATACAGCGAATATTTAAATGTTAAAAATTGTATTACCAAGACACGTGGCCAAGAATCCCCTACAAATACTACTCTTTTGAACACACTTACCCCATCTTTTCTTGCCACTTTCTGAAGCAGTTCTGGAAGCCCTCTTTTGTAAGTGTCTTTAGGAGGTATGATCGAAAATATGGTGAATGTCGATGCTGATTGACAGGCAATAAAAGCAGGATCCTGGAAATGTTATGTGTGTTCTCTCATCCACCTTCTTCATGGGATCAAATACTGGGTGACTTCAGGGTCTTCTCTGAAGTCCAATGACCACAAGAGTTAAATGTTTTGACTGAGTCAGTAGATGAAGGCAGCTATGGCAGTTCACCTAAGGACCTTCATGAACGAATACTTCCAAAATAGAAAGTAGTCAGAATAATTCAAACTAAGAGGGGATATTCTGAGGGAGTTCAATGACAGTGTGGTTTCTTACTATAATTTTTAAATTTGAATAGTATGTATTTATCCCATCTCAGGGAACTGCAGGTAGCTCATTTTGGTTGGTACTCAGGGAACTTTAAAAAGAGAACTATTGGAATGCACAAGATTGTTTGAAGGGAATAGAAGTTAGGAAGGGTCTGAGGAGAAGCAAAGCTTGTATTTAGCATACTAGATAGAAGGAAAAAGATGATTTTAGTAATGTCATAGAGGTTAAACCACAGGATTGATATAGACCAGATGAGAAGAAAGCAAAGGCTATTTGGAATTTGTTGGACTGAAAAGCAAGCCATGAGTGGGGAGCATAGGGATAGGATGGAATCAGAGAGGCAAGGGTGGGGAAGGAGGGAATTGTCTACTTCACACCTATGCTTAAAGGCACCGATGGCACCAGGCCCAGCAGGGGAGTCCGTGAGAATCCCAGTCTAGACGCCTGTTCTGTATCTCCTACTCAGTACCGAGAGACATTGCAGTTATTTTCATGTCCTTTATCCCATTTAATTTTCACAACTTGCTGGAAAAAGTTGGGGCCAGCGTGAGCTACATAGGGAGTTCAAGGCCAATCTGAACTGCAAAGCAATATTCTGTCTCATCACCCCAAAGAAAGAAAGAAGAAAGAAATAAAGAAAGAAAGAAAGAAAGAAAAGAAAGAAAGAAAGAAAGAAAGAAAAAAGAAAGAAAGAAAGAAAGAAAGAAAGAAAGATGATAGATTTTTTTAGAAAAGAAGTTAATCAAATGTAGAGCTTTAAGAAGTCAGAGGTAGTGACAGAGAGTCCAGGGGAATAAATAACATTAGCCAGAACACATGTAATGTGTACCTGCAGTCTGCAGAGGGGTAGTGGTAAAAGGACAAATTAAGAGTCAGAGTCCAGATAGTCATGTTTCAGGTCAGTCACGGGGGTGAGCCCTGCTGTCAGGGAAGGTGGTGCGGATCCATGGAACTTCAGTAGTGATGGTTACTGTTTGTCTGTCAGCCTTAGAATGCAGAGGAAGCCATCAGGGTGGTGAACGTGCTTGTGCAATGCGCGTGTTCATGAGTCAGCGAGGATGTTGGATGGAAAGCCTATAAACTAAGCCTGGAAATCTTCAGAAGACCAGCGGCTTTCTATGCCCGACAACGAGTAGCAGGACAGGTGTTCAATCAGATGTGATGGATACTTGCTTTGGAAAAGAATCCTTGGAAGACTTAAATTGAACAAGGCAGGTGAAGTGGCACCTTGCAGGGCACGGCAATGGGCGCTCCCACCTGCGGAGTCAGCCCTGGAAGAGGAATGTTGGGCCATGGTGAGGCTGGCGCTTCTAAGGCAGGGCCTCCAAGGGAGGGAGGACCTATTTCAAGAAACCATCATTCATGGATTGATAATGGGACTACACATGAGTGACTTAAGAAATTAATGATGAAACTGTGAATCCCACCAGCTGCCTTCTCGCTTCAAGGGTAGAAACTTCATCAAGGTCTGCACTTAAGAAACAACCAACAAGAAATATCTATGTAGAAACAGCACAGTGAGGAAAGCTCTAGAAGGGCACCTGCTCATCACTTAATGAAGGAAAACTTCCCTTTCCTTCTGGGGCAGAGTTTGTGGTTACTTGGTTTCCCCTGGATTTTATTCTGCAGCAGCGTCCAGCGCAGGAGATGTCCGAAGGCAGAGTCGACTGTACAGCCCCAGTGCGCATACCTGATTTAGGCCCTGCTACCTGCTTGAAATGTGGCTTTGTCAAGTTGCTGGGTCTCCTCAGGCCTCTCTTCCTCCTCTGTAACTCTAGGCTGCTAGTGGCCGCCTGGACCAGATCGGTGAAGTGGTCACCCTGCATTGCCAGTCCCCCTCTGGTGCTCTGAGCTTTGGCTCTGCTTCACAGCTGAAATCTGAAGACTGTGACAAGCGAGGGTGCAAGGACAAGGAAGTGTCTCCTATTAGTGACACTGAGGCAAGAAGCACAGCAGCTCGGTTGTGACCTGTTTGACTTTCCTACATCTGCACAGTTCCAGCGCTGCTTATATTTTTCATAAGCCTGTGCGGTTGGCCCTATGGAAGGCTACAAAGCGTTGTGTTCTATATTTGCTTTACGGAATCTCAAAATGTGATGCTTTAATACAGAACATCATGGCAAGTGATTGCTAAGATGCACTGCAGTCCAGAGCACAGACCTTCTGTCTAGTCCACTATACACTAAGACCCAGGACTTTGGGTTCCCCCAGTTACCCAGTAATAAGGCACGGGTGGTACCATATTCACAGAGCAAACTACAGAAAGATTCCAGAGGCAACTGAAAGAAGGTTGTGAGGGCCAGCAGATAGGGAGGAGGCAAGGGAGGAAGTGGAATGGCTATTTCCATAGAAGGAGTTAGAGAAAAAATGCAAAGAAAGGCAAACCAGTATAGCGAGAGCCACTTTCCTCACCAATGAAATCGAATAAACAGACCCCTGCCTTACAGGGGTGAGATATGGCTTCAGTCACACACCTCCACAGACATTTGGAGCACACTTTTCATAAGCATAGAGTGCTCCACTTAGAGGGTGAGGGGTTTCCCAGATAAGGCAAACTGTGGGATCTTTCTCTACCAGGTCCTTTCTCTCTGACTTAGCTATCCTGTTGCCATGCCTCTCACCCTAGCAAGTTTCTTTTTCCTGCCTTTTACACACCGTCAAGAAACATTTGCCTCTAAATCCTCCCTGTCTCTTACCTTGCCAGACACATGTTACTGTTGTTGAATTTAGCTCTTGATGTACAGTGTTCATCTCAGTGAGAAAGGTGATGTCTAACCCACAACAGCCTCTTGCTTCATTCACGGAAATAGTTTTGTTGTTTAAAAAGAGGACAGGTTTGCAATCACTGGAAATCACTCTGTACAGACTTCACAGGAGTTACCATTGATATCTCTGGAGACAGCAACCCAGAATTAATGAAAGCTTGTTGGGTGATTCATCAGTAAACTGAAGGCAGCACAGAGCTAAGTTACAGAGAAAGGGGAGTCGAGGGGAAGCATTCATGTAATCACAGCTTGCGCAGACCCTGAGCTCCCACATCCCCATCAGAGTTGCCTGTGAATCACTTGGCCTCTGCAGAAGCCATTGGAGGCTGTCAGGTTTGTCAACATCAGTCTACAAGGGAACAGCAGCGGTGCTTCCTGGCAGCGCTGCCACCTGAGTTTATCCAGTTCCCTCCCTCTCACTTCAGGATAAGGGGGCAAAGGCTGATCGTGTGTCTCCTCTCCCCTTGGCAGTCTTCGTAGTCTGTTCTTGCTTTGTCCCAGAGATGAGAAGCAAATAATTGCAGCCCTAAGCTCTCATTGTTCTCATCTTCTCAGATCTTGTCCTTCAGATTTCCGAAAGAAAGGGCGCTGCTTTCTATGGGGATGACTTTGCTGGGCTGGACCTTACTTTACAGAGTCATGTTCAGTGCCGTGCATCTCCTGTCAGAGATGAAGAAATTCGCTTCAGTCAGCCTAGTGAGTCTTCCCTGAGCCTGTTCTAAAGTACCCTGGAGAGGAACAAATAGTGCAGAGTGATTTGAATGGCTGCATGAGAAGCAAGGAAAATTAAGACTTCATCAAAGAATTACTAAACTAATTACACGTCATTTGTTAATGTGTCAAGACTTGTAATAATCTTATCTTTCATCTTATGTGGGAAAGTGAGAGTTTCAAAGAATTCCAGCAATTTAGGTGACTATATTCACCTAGTGTTGTTTTAAGGTTCATTTATGTAGCCTTAGATACAGCAGATAAATAATTGAAAACCTAAGACTTATTCTAACCAAATAGATTTCATCACTCTTGCTCCTTTCTAAGAGGCCTTTGTTTTAAATCTAGAAATAGTAAATAAGCCCCAGAAATGTTTTGATGTAACTATCTTTAGTGTAGATATAGTTAATAAATAAATACTTTTTCCCCCTGGGCTTTTCTTGTATGGATCTTTCTGTTTGTAGAAGGCAGCAATTGTAATGAATTTTGTAGGACTATCAGTAGTGTCAATGGTGGTAGAATCTAACCAGTTACTCAGAATTTGTGAGTAATTCTAGGATTTCTCTCGAGCGTAATATATTTCAGATTTTCAAAAATCTTCTATGTTAAGACATACATGCTACTCCCACATGATAGTAATGATTATGTTAGTTTTGAAAGAAGTTGATTTTGCCTGTTAGAACCTTATCAACTTTCACCTTGACGTGCTCCATCGGCCTATTAACCGATCTCCTGCAGGTACCTCTCACACCCACTCCATGCTAGAGCTTCAAAGCAGAAGGAGGTAACAGTCCAGCAGGTGGCTATGACAGAGCAGCACATGGTACGAAGAGCTTGGGGGGCGGGAGAGAGCTCCTCTTTCAGCACTAAGTACCCCCCTGTGCAGGAAACCCTCACTGGGGAGGCCTGAGAGATCAGTGAGCCTTAGCACAGCCACAGCACAGCTTGCTCTGCCAGTGTGGAACTCTTCAGTTTTCCCGCACTTAATGCAAATCCGGTGCACTTGCTCAGTAATGATTCCTACTGGGGCGGTTAACTATGTTATCCAGGGGAAGAGAGAACTACAAAATGAGAATGCTCTTAATCATTAATTCCATGTGGGAAATCGGTACAGGGGAAAACCAAACCAAACATCACACCGCATGGAAGTGTCTACCTCACTGTGTCCTCTTCTGATTAGATCCCATTCTGCTTTAGTTTTTGCCCTTGGACACTTAGGATTCATGCTTATTGTCCAGCTGAGAAATGTCCAGTGCCCTCTCCTGTCCAGTACTTCTGTTTTGTGATAGGCCGTGCAGGTTTCCTGAGGAAAGAGTTGTCTACAAGTGGCTTTTTATTGTTACTGTTGAGTGCTTACTGAGTAAGCACTTGCTTAGCAAACTGGAAGTCTTGTGGGCTGGTTAGTTCAGCTGGGAGACTGTGGTGCTGGCAACACTGGGAATCTTATAAATTACTTGACAAGCTATGCAAAAATGCCATGGTGACAAAGCCAAACACCCTGTAAAAACCAAAACTGTTGATTGAATATTCTCTCCTACGATGGCTGCATAAGATAGAAATCTCTACTTTCTATAATTCATGAAAAGATTATATTAATAATGACTTCCTCCCAGAGTGATAGGATTTTGTGTCATTATAGAAAACCTTCTGCCAGACAGTGACTGAGCAGTATGCATTGCATTAAATGACAAAGTAGTATCAGTTGTACACAACTTAAAACAGAGAGATTGGCTGACTTTCAAAGAGGTGATTTGTGTGACGATGCATTTGTGAAATTAATTATAGGGTTAAGCCTATCAAATTACAATTATAGACATGTCCCCCTTTCCTTCTTTAGCTGTGAAGTATATTATGTCACAGAGCTGTAGTTGAAAGGATGTAAAGTTTTCATCATCATTATTAACGTATCCTGTAGAAAATTCTCTGCTAACACAAAGCCTCAAGCTTCAACCCTAGCAGTGGGGGCTCCTTTCTAATTGGCTCTTTGGATCCGGCTTAAGCCCTCAAGTTTCTCTGAATCACTTACGAGTATAAAATATTTGCATGGGTCTGTGTCAGAGACAAAATTTTTTCTGCAGATGAAGACAAAAGAAAAAGTGGAAACTATGGCCCTTCCTTCAGCCAAGTCCCTGCTGCTGTGGACAAAGCTTACTGCAGTGTTTAGAACTGAGCAAATTGACTTTATTTCATAAGAATAGGATTCTTGTACAAAGAGAAGCAACCCTGTTTTACAAATGTGGTGCCATTGTTTAAAAAATCTAACCTGCTGCATTTGATGATAAGAAAAAAAAAATTTACAATGAGCTTTGCTTTGCAGGCTTGAACTACAGGTGAGGAGAAGCTCAGGGCGCCCTCAGGCCTCAGCCTGCGCCTGCCCTTCACGGGCTTTGCTTGATCATGGAGTCACAGGCAGCAGTGAGGTGGCGCACTGCGCACTGCTCGTAGGCCACGTGCTGGTCTGAACCCGGCATGAACCCAAACCCTAGCTAGGTGGCTGATGACATCACTTGAGAGGTTAAGGAATCAAATCTAGGGGAAGTTCTGGAACATGCTCACCTAGCTACACACCATATATACAACTTATGAAAAATGACAAAAATTTTTTTGACAGGGGAGGAGGTGTCAGTGCCTTTTAGCATTTTCCCCTTGCTTTTCCTTCACTAAGTAGGCCAAGTGTTATAGCCGAAACAAAAGCATAACCTCTACCTCCTCTGTCACCCACAGTGGCCGATGGTAGCCAGGCATTTGTCCTGAGAACCGCTGCCTCTGCTGCGTTGCAGAGCCAGAGAGGACTGTGATTTGCCCTCCAGAAACACATAATGCCACAGAAGTGCTGAAGGAATCTTGAGGTTGGGCTGTTTTTAAATTCTCCAGGTATCCATGGAGCTAACCTTGTGCCTGATAAAATATCACCCAGCACCATGATTAGATGTTAAAAACTTGTTCTTAATGGCTAACATGACAACGCTTTGTGATGAAGGAGAACATTGAGGGAATTTATCTGTAAGGTTATTGGTGGGTCTTGAAGTTACTGGAAATGAAAACAACAGATTCCAGTAGTTTGGGAATTGATTTAGCAATCAACAGTGCTAGCTGCTCTCTGTCAACAACTTCTCTGGTGGAATCTTGAAATCAAGCAAGCAGAAAAGATAAGAGACAGGAGGAGGCATCATTTACTCTCCACGCTTTGATAGTTTATGAAAATGTCAAGCCTCCTACTTTGTGAGACGTGCGTTTGTTCTTCTCAGTTACCTTAATATATTTTAGAAATATATTAACTGTGACTGTAGTAGTCACCATTTCTTTTATCTTTTCATCTTCTATCACCATCTATTACCCATGATTAATATTTAGGCTCATCTTGCTTTTCAGCTTTAGAGCAAAACTTTAAAGGCATTTTAGATCTTGGAGAAGGAGTGAGCACTTCACAGATGCCCTGGACTGTCCTTTGTTGCCTTGCAAGGCATCATGTCCCAAATGAACCCGGAGTCCACAATACCAGGTTGTAATTGCTTGGTTTGTAGACTGAAACCCTGCTAAAAGTTGATAGCCTCTCTATTGAGAAGAATGATCAATTCTGTTAAATGAATGATAGCTGATGTTCCTTTATTCAATTAATACATCAGCACACAGGAGGGAAAGGGATATGTCTGCGACTATAAATGAAACAAGATTTTAGCCCAGAATTGTATGTTTTCCCTTGAAATCCTGTATTTCTAAATCAAAGTGATCATGTCATTAAAATTTTTACACACAAATTTTAAAATTTAGGAAAAATTTAGGAAAAAAATTCTCCTAGAACTGTTTCTATCATCTGTTATCTCAGAAAATAGGTAAATAAAACAATCTAATAACAAGGCATCTACATAATATAATAAAATGATATATTTGCCAACAATTAACTTAAAAATTTCAGCATTAATCTAAATTTCATTCTATAATTTGCTTTTTTTTCTTATTTTGAGGAAGGGCCTACAGGGTGTTCAGGGTCTCACTACTAGATCAGGCTCCTAGTGATCCACCTCTTTACAACCTTCCAAAAGCTGGGATTACAGCGTGCACCACCATGCTTAGTCTCAGTTGCAGTCTCTGTGCACCTCAGGGGCGGGGTCGGCATTGCAGGCCCCCAGGATGGAACCCCCAGCCTCTGTGCCTATTTGCAGGCACTTTAATCCACTGAAATATTTGGCTGGCCCTATAATTGGCTTTTAACCTTGTCTCCTTTATACTACTTGTAGAACAAACAGAGACACCAGGACACACCCTGCTGTCTGAGCTGCGCTGCCTAAGAATCTGCATTCCTAGGGCTCTTGTTCGCTCAGTGGGCAGGCTGGCAAGTCCTCCAGCTTCTTTGGTTTTCAGCGTCCTTGGGGAATGTCCTGGCCTCTTCTGATATGAAGACAATTTTCTGGTTACACTTTAGGGGCAGAATTCTTTAGGTTGAAGCACATCCCAGTAAAGAATTCCCATGGTCTTGTTGCCTGGGGAGGCTTTCAATAGGCACATTCCAAGGGTTTCATCACCAATAGGTGGCTTAAAGAAATACCTTTCTTTCTTTTTGAACTTTCCCCTCCCCCTTTCAAGTTGCTGTAACTACAGGTCGAATCATACCCAGCTGTTATCATTTACCTCTTTAATCACCTTTCCTTCCATCCTTGTAGTAAAAGAAACACACAATCCATATTTACCTGTTTATCTGTATCTCATATACCCCTCTCTCCAATCCTAAACACAAATATGTTTTGCTATGAGGTTGAAAAAATTATTTGAGATATGTAGAAAAAACTCCTTCAGAAACTGGAAGACATAGTAATAGTCAAGGTTTCCTGAGTAAAGGTCCAGGTGGGCGCCAGCGGAGTGGAGTCAGGCCTTTTAGTACCGCAGCTGTCCAGCATGCGACTTCTGTCAGCGCAGTGCCCAAGGCAAGAGAGAGCAGGGCTACAGACAAAAGCAGGCAGGGGTGCCGAGCCACTTCCAGGAACACCTACAGGGACCGGCATTTATTTTGACTTGGAAAAATACAACAAGTGAAAAATCTTTCATCTCAAATTGGGTTTGGTCTCAGTGTATGACCTTGTTTTAGCTATTTATATTTCTAGAGAAAACTTTTTAACTGTCTAAAACCTTAAGGTATCACAAGAGCTGGTTTGCTGTTTCATAAACTGAACTCTGCAAACGTAATTTCACGCTGCTATGCATCTATTTTAGTACATCTGAACGTCAGGCGGTCTGTCATAAACAAGGTACAAAATCAATTAAATAATGATATAATCTTGAATCAATCTTATTTCCTTTCTCAGCTGGCTGTTCCATGGAAAATTATTTCTACTTCATAAATTGAAAATGAAGGACAAAAACACTAATATTACCTTTATCATTTTTAATCAAAAGAATGCATGAAATATGTATTTGGCTACTCTTCCTTGCTTTCCATCAAAGTGAATATGCAAATATATAGTAACATGAAAATATTAGAGAATATTTTTATAAAGATGCAAAGGAACCATTTTACTAGACTCATCTTGGCTTGGAGGATGGTCTTTGATCTAAGAAGTTGAAGCTTTTGGTGTTTTAAACACCTTATAGTAGGGTCATGTAGCCAATTTATGTTAAATAATCCATTGGCTCAAAACTTTCACAGAAGTATGAAAAAAACCTTGAGTATTAATTTCCTATAAAATATAATAATGGAAAAGCCTAATACAATAACCACTGATTCACCTTCAGTGCCCTTCTGAATAAGAAAAGCTGACAGGTAATGACTGGGCAATTAGTTGATTAATGCATAGCCGATGGACGGAAAGGTCTACCACCCCTATCCCGGTATTATTGTTATTTGTTCCCTCACGCTCAAGTCAGAACGTGAGAGTCATCTTCCACTATTTTCCTCACTTGTCCCATCGAGTTCATTGAAATGCTCCACTAGGCCTACTTCAAAGTGCACTGTGAATCAATCCATTTTGTCACTACTTGACTTTAATTGATCATCTATTCAAATTCATTGCCCCTGTCTCTGAAAGGACACCTTGTAAACCTCCCCTGATGCTTATTTCCACTTGGCTTATTTAGATGCTATCTTTGGTCTCTGACCGCTCTACATTCTTGGTTCAATAAATTAGATTTTATTTGTATCACTCACTGCTGTAACTCACGGTCTTGGCTCTTGCAGGTACCTGATGTGTGTTTGTCAACCAAATGAGTAAATCCCTAGTGTAGCTCTAGTACTTCAAGATACCTTCGCCTCTCCCTGGGTTGTTTCAGTAGCCTTGCCCTTAGTCCTCTGCCTCTCGTATCTTTTTTTTTTTTTTTTTTTGCTGGAAACATTATTTCTGTTTTAGTTCACACTGAAGTCAGTGATCTTTAAAAATCTGTCATGGTAAAACTTTTCAAAAACATGCTCTCGCCTTTAGCAAAGAATTCCGACTGTCAACCACAGTGTAAAATGCTTTAGGTAAGCTTCCCTTATGGCACAAAACCTCTGGTTGGTCGCTTCCACAAGGTGGCCTTGCTCTTCCTGCACTACTGCATTGATGAGGCCTAAACTATCGTCTTGTTTGTTGTTCACTGGCATCACTCCATGGTCACCATAAGCCTCTAGATAGCAGTGTGCTGTCTGCACTGCTGGCTCCCAGCACACTCATTTATACCATGATGTCCAACATCACTTGATAGCCCCCCGTGTATCCTCTTGGATTAGCCTTGTTTTATCTTGAAACAACTGAGTCCTAATTTATGTGACAATAGCCTCTTCATTTCACCACAAGAAGAAGTCTCTTCTAGGCACTCAGTAAACGTGTTCCAGGAGTGACTATACCCACCCTCAGCCTCCTACCTTGTCCAGCTCAGCATCACCTCTTACCAGGGTCTGGGTCTCACAGAGGCATGACTGGTGTACCACACACATCACTGCCCTGCAGCACATGCCTGTATCTGCCACAGGATAACAACTCGAGAACTACACACAGAAAGGTTCTCTGAGTAAGTTGGCCTCAGCAGCAGATGGCTGAAGTCCTAGTCTCTAGGCCTAGGAAACATGTCACAACCAGAACATTCAGATTAATATCATAAACCATAAAAATCAGTCTTTAACACTGAAGGCAAATCTGATAGATGGAGCCTTTTGCCACTAACTGAAAGAATAATTATTAGTTTTAAAAAATAGACATTGACCAAAAAATTTCTGAAACTGGGCTCTTCTGGAGTAGAAGTTGTACTGGTGTTTTATTGCTCTTTTTCAATCTTTTGCTCTTTGTTTTCTGATGAAATCCATCTCTCTAAGTCTTTGTCTTTTTGGATCTGTGTCTTACACTCTCTCCAGCTCATTCCTCTACCAATCCTTGTCTTTCATTCTGCAGCACACTTCTGTGTATAAAACCATAGGATCCACCGCCTCTGTAGGGCCATGAGGACTCTGAGTAGGGGAACAGGGACACACAGCACCATAGCGAGACCCAGCAACCTGTGCATATGCAGTTTAAA
The DNA here is from genome assembly GCA_004027915.1 of Capromys pilorides. Lineage (NCBI taxonomy): Eukaryota > Metazoa > Chordata > Mammalia > Rodentia > Capromyidae > Capromys > Capromys pilorides. The sequence goes on along the minus strand of PVKN010016404.1, from coordinate 1,385 downwards.
GATACCTATGCATGAAGCAACGCCCTCTTGACCTGCCTCTTACAGGCTTTTCAGCTTCTTCAGGTGATTACCCAGCTGGAGAGATCTCTGCTTAATCCAACTTTCCTAATCTGGAATTATTCCATGCATTGAATTTCAGTGTATTTTAAATGAATGAGGTGGTAGAAGGGAGTGGCTAGCAACCCCTACCCTGCAGTCTTCTTCTCAAGCCTGAGTGTCACAAGGGAATTGGCTGGGAAGATAATCGGTCAGAAAACTGAAAGGTCAGGGTCATCTATATGGCACATGACCCTAGCATCATCACATTGCAACCTATAGTATAAGCATTTTCAATTTGCTTATTCATTTAATCTTATGATTTTGACGCTCTGAACTTTAAAAATTCTCATTCTAGACAACTCTTTTTCACATAAAAATATTTCCTAGGTGTAAATAATACTGTGTCAATAAACTTGACTGTGTTTTCTTACTAAATTCTCATCTTTCCACTTTATTCAATCATAGGTTGTTATAGTTTGTGTCTAGTTGTCCTCCCAAAGCTTCATGCAGTCATGGGGTGGATTCTAGAGTTTGTGATTGACTCATGATCGAATGCTGGGATTATGAGTGCGAGTGCCGCACCCCAGGACAGATGATCTGTGTGTAAATGTAAGGGGGAAGAGAAGCTGGCTAGCTGCCACAGCTGCTGCCCTCCCTTTGCTCTTGCTGTTTTGCTGTTTCCTGCCACCATGAACAGCTACCCTCTGCCATGTGCCACTCTGCCTTGGAACCAGCTGAGTGTGAACTGAAACCTCCACTACCTGTGAGCGAAACAAACCTTTCCTTCCCTCATTTTGGGTGTTGCATATTTTGTCCCAGCAGTGAGAGGAAAGTGACCAAGATATAGACTTACCTTCTGTGAACTTGGGAGAACAAAGTAGGGTAAGATTTATATAGATTTCATGCCATGCGGTTTTTAAAGGAGGAAATGGACTTTGACCCCACAGTCACTTGCTAGAGCACAAACACCTCCCTCATCCGAGGCCGCTCACTGCCGTGGGCCAGGAGGCTTCCCCAAGTGTGAGAGTCTAGGTATGCAACTCCCCCGACACCAGGCAAATGAAACAGAAGCCATGAAAAAACACCCCCATCTGACACAAGAAGCAATGCCCTCAGTATTTGCCAAGGACAGCAGGGAGGGCTGGAGGGGGCTAGAAGTGGTTCTCAGACCCAGAATGTTCTTTGTGAAGGAGCCACAGAGGCCAAGGCTTGTGAAGTCACCAAATCACTTCTTTCTTTCCTTTCGTACAATCTGAATTCAGCTCAGAGCATCCCACTTAACTTGAGACTGAGTAATTTCCTTCATCATTTTAGCAAGGAAAACGTCAGTCGCTTACATTATTAGA
>PVKN010016403.1:0-17911 GCA_004027915.1 Capromys pilorides | reverse complement strand
AAAAAAAAAATGGCATTTAGGAGTAACAGGTCCATTAGGGACACCTTTCAGGTTTTGGCCTTGGGGAACTAGAACAATGGTGTCACTCTCTGAAGGAGGTAAGACCAGACCACAGTGAAGGGATTAGGTTGTTGGGGATAGGATGTGCTGAATGTGAAATACTGGTATCTAAGTGCGGAAGTCAAGGGAGGGGTCTGGGTTGGAAGTAGAAACTGGAGCCATCGGCCTGCATATATTTGTAAGGCAAGCCTAGGGAATGAATGTAGATAGAAAACGCACACAGAGCATGGCCTTCCCCAACAACTGAGGAGGAGGAAGAGGAGGTGCAGTTGTAAAGGGAAGTGGAAGAGTACCTGAAAAAAGTAGGAAGATCTGGTGGAGCCCTTAAGCAAAAAATGTAGGCTCTGTGTGATGACGACCAAGTGTCAACTCCTCAGCCTCAGTTCACTTCGTGAAATGGAGACAGCAACAATTATCTTTTTGAGGACTCAAAAAGAGTCCTTAAAATGTAGCAGCCCGGCCCGGCCCGCTGGTGCACACCTGTAATCCCAGCACTCAGGAGGCTAAGACAGGGAGACAGGAGGATGGCTATGAGTTTGAGATCAGCCTTGGCTACAAAGTGAGATCAAGACCAGTCTGCGTAGGGAAACCTTATCTCGAAAGAAAAAAAAAAGAAAGAAAGAAAAGAAAAGAAAAGAAATTGTGTTAACATTCTCAGAGCTGGCTGCCTGAGCCAGCTGTACTTGAGGCCTCTGGCACAAAGCTAGTTTCAGTGGGTTTGGTGATTACTTAAATCTCTTACCCACACAGTCTCCTCTTTACTCCACTTTTTAAAATTTTTATTTATTTATTTATTTGTCTTTTTGAGGCAAGGTCTCGCTGTGCACTTCAGGCTGGCCTTGAGCTCACTTTTGTAGCCCAGGCTGGTCTAGAACTCAAACCAATCCTCCTGCCTCAGCCTCCCAAGTGCTGGGATTACAGGCATGCGCCACCACGCCCGGATTCCTCTTTACTCAAGAATCAACAAGGGATAAATGTTTGTGTAGGCAAAGGTTTCAGAGACAGAAATCTGCATTTCTCCAGCCTGAGATCTCAGACATATTTTTTAACTTCCTGGGGCCTGAACCCTTTATCTGTAAAACGACGGTAATTCCTACTTCACGGGACTGTGGTCCAATGCAGTGCATGATGAGGCCGGTGACAACGTGAGAATCACAGAAGTTTCTAGCCACTGCCCCTTGGACTAGGAGGCAAATTTTAAGCTTGAACGAGCCAGGCTTCTACGACTGGCTCGCCGGGCTGGCACCCATGCTCCCGAAATGTAGGAGCAGCAACTCGTCCCGCTTCCACTTCGAAAGTTTCTCACTTGGTCCAGGGGACCCAGTCAGGCAAGAGGGGATTTCCAACCGCCAGCTGAGTCGCTCCCTCCTGCGGCGTCGAAGCCCGTTTCCTGGGCAACAGGTGCTTGCGACTTCTCTGCGGGCCGCCGCCTCGCAGTTTGGTTTTGCGCTGCAGTCGCAGCCCAGCACCCCAGGACGGGGATCGCCCAGGAAGTGGCGGGGCCTCTCGAGGGCAGCCGCTAGAGCAGGAGGTGCCGAAAGGCACCTCCCCAGGCGAAACCTCAAAAGGAACACCACCGCAGGAGGCTGGACCCTGCCGAAGTCTGACCAGGGTCTGAGGGCGAAAGGGTGGGGACCATCCAGGCGGCTCCGCCCCCGCAGTCGGCTCTCCCGAGGCCCCGCCCCACCACAAGGCCCACCCCCTCGCTGCTCTAAACCCCGCCTACGGCCCCGCCCCACAGGCCCTCTCCCTCCCCCTAAGCCCCGCCGGCCCCGCCCCCACCGGCGAACCCACCCCGCCCGCACCCGGGCCTCCGGCGCCGTTCTCAGCTCCTGGGTCCCGCGGCCCAGACTCCGCCCTCTCCGCCGCGGTGGCCCGCCGCGTCTGGCTGGGTTCCTGCGGGCGGGCCGCCTTCCCCGCCGGTAGCCTATCTCCTTCTTAAAGCTGCGGCGGGAAGATGAGGTTCCGGGAGCCGCTCCTGGGCGGTAACGCTGCGATGCCCGGCGCCTCCCTGCAGCGGGCCTGCCGCCTGCTCGTGGCCGTCTGCGCGCTGCACCTCGGCGTTACCCTCGTCTACTACTTGTCTGGCCGCGACCTGAGCCGCCTACCCCGGCTGGTTGGAGTCCCCACGCCGGTGCAGGTCGGCTCGAGCGCCGCCGCCAGCGGGCAGCCTCCTGGGGCCCGGCTGCCGCCGCCTCTGAACGTCTCCGCTCAGCCTCGCCCTGATCACTACTCCAGTCCTGGTGCGGATTCTGATTCCCGCCCCGCGAGCAACTTGACTTCGGTCCCAGTGTCCCCCACCACCAAGCTGTTGCTGCCCGCTTGTCCCGAGGAGTCCCCGCTGCTTGGTAAGGACTCTGCTTGGCGCCCCCCGAGTATGGAGCACCCCCGAGCTTCCCGGGCAAGAGTGACCGGGGCACCCCCAAACCCTGCCGCACAGTTGCCAGCCTCCTTGTTCCGGACCGCCGTGCTTAATCCTATGGAGAGGCCCCGTGCTGGGTAGACCGGAGATCGGGTGGTATCTAGTCTTGGAGGCTGGAGCCCTGACCCCAGAGGGAAGCCGTCTGGTTTCCTGTGGCCCCAGGAACCAAAGGCCTTGAAGACCTCCCTGCTCTGGGCCAAGAAGTTTTGAAGTTTGGGTCTCCTTAGGAGCAGTCTTGCCGTGTTAACACTAGTGGGAAACTTAAGGCAGCTCGGACCTCCGCTGTCTTTTGGGGGATTATCAGAGGCCCGAGTGGGGATGAGGGTTGACCCTTCCATCCTTGTCTTCTCATAGTGCCCCTCTCCTGAATGGGGTTAACTTATTTCTTGAGCCTCAGGGTAAGGGCCTTAACATCTCTCTAAATCTCTGTTTCTTTTCTGGTAAATGGAGATAATGAAAGGTATCTATTAGAGAATTGTGTTTGACAGTAAATGAAATGACGTAAAAAGTGTTTAATTAGCTAAGGTAAGCTCACAGTTGTTACTGCTGCATTCATTTCCTCTGTGTAGACAGATCCCTGCCCCTCACCCTCGCTTCCTCCTGTAGGTTCCCCAAACCTAAGTGAGTGAGGGCCCTCTCTGGGGCAGCCCACTTGTGTACTCTGGGGATTGGAGGGCTAGAAGGTAACCAACCAGTCAGCCTGGTGTTACCTTCTTCCAGCACTTCCTTCTTCGGTCCAGATGATCTGAACCCCCTGCGTTCAGCATTTTTTAGTTTAGGCAGGAAGCTTCTCTCTGGTAGGAGGGTTTACATTCCTAGGTCAGGAGGCTAAGCCCGACCCGCACCCATTCTTGACGTACAGCGGGCTGCCGGGAGGCAGCTACAGGTTGCTTCCTGGTTTACCAGACAGGTGGTTGCTGATTTCTAATGCCAGGTCTTAGAGAACTTTGTTTTGAGTGAGGGGCCCCGGCAGGCAGGCAGGCAGGCAGGCAGGCAGGCAGGCAGGCAGGCAGGCAGGCAGGCAGGCGTGCTGCCAATTGCTCTGTCACGTTGTGGGGGAGCCCTGGAAAAGCCAGCTTTCCTACATACTCTTGCTCAAGTTCTCCAATAATTACTTAAATGTTTTCATATCAAGTTTTGGAGAAGCCTCCTGGAATTAGTCAGACATGAGCTGTAGTAATGAGGAGGACTTTGTTAAGGCAGAGCATTGAAATCTTTTGGCCTTGAAGGTCAACTTGGGAAGTAGAGTATCTGCATAGGATGGAGCAACCTTTGCCCCACTGCTAAAGTTTTTAAAGAGTTTTTTATGTGTGGAGTGGGTGCATACCTTACAGAGTTACTTTTAGGACTAACAGATTGAGAATATTAAATACACGGTACTTACAGTAGTAGCACTTAGTACACAATATCTAATATTAATACAGTAATATGGTTTATTGAAGGCCTTATAGTTCCATAGTCAGATTCTTGGTTTTTTTTATTTTTATTTTTTGCAGAACTGGGGATTGAACTCAGGCCCTTGCGCTTGCTAGGCAAGCGCTTATTCCACTGAGCTATCTCCCTGGCCTCTACATCAGGCTCTGGGAAATGGCTCTGAGCAATAGAGGTGGAAGAGCGTTCCCAGACCACAAAGAAGTTGGTGGGTTTCTGTTGTTGTTTTTTGGATTGTTGCTTAGGTGTGTGCAGAAAGAAAGAGAAATTAATTCATAAATCAAAGTGCCCCAGGATTCATTAGATTGATATTTGGATATACAGCCTTTTTGGTAAAGTATTTGAGACATAGTAGTGAGCATCACTCTACTGCATTTTATAACATTGTGTTGCTAGTGACCAACTTGTCACCAGTTTATGATGTTGCTAAATTGATTCTGAAATTGTCAGCTTGAGAGATGACATTCTAGAGGGCATGTAGCAAGGCCTGAGACCTTCCCTGGTGTTGCTGCTTTCATGTGTCTTACATGAAACTGTGGCATTTAAGGCTGCTGCTGAGATGGCAACCCCAGAAAGGTAGGGAGTTTTCTTCATTTTGGTTGAGCTCAAACTTAGGTTTGAGTGGTTGAGTGCAAGTCTTAGAGTGGAGGTTCCTGGCCAGAAGGGTCTTGAGAAAGCTGAAAGTCTGGCTGGGAGTGTGTGGGTTAGGGGAGTTGAACCCATCTGTTCAACTGGACAGGTGTCAGCCAAAGCCCATGTGGGGTGGTTTTGAGGTTGATGGGAGAAAGCATCTTTGGGGTTTAGAGTTGTGGCTTTTTCACTACTTGTAGTTCCTTTCCCCAGCCTTGCTGTACTTTCTGGTGTCTAGAGGTCTGGGCCAGATGCTTTGCTTTGAGCCTCCCAGGTGATAGCTCGTGGGTTTAAGGTTGTAAGACACCAGCCTGGGTTACTGATGGGTCACTCAGACTTCCAAAAGGCTGAGGTTAGAATTCTGTCCCTGTGTATACCACCTGTGTGACTTGGGTCAGGTGGTACAGGTGGTAAAGCTTAGTGTGCGGCCCCTAAAAGTAAGTGCTGCCAGGAAATAGGCCTTTTTCCGCAGGTGTTACCCCAGGTGGTGTGGGCCTCCTTGTGACACCTCCCCTGCCACAGGTTCTCGGGGCAATGCGGGATCTACTCTGCTGACCCTGGCTGTAAGGCCACCTGGGTATTTGCCTGCCATGGGAGGAGCAGCAGCCTTGTGATTCTTTTCCTGGAATGTTTATCTCTGCTCACATTTGGCGGCAGCTCAGCATGACTTGACTGGCTGTGGCACCGGCAATCTGAAGAGAAGTAGGGTGGGGGAGGTGGGCGGCACATCAAACTGAACTGGATGAAGAAGGCAGTGCTGGCTGGGGACTTAGCCGGGGCATGGTAGAATAGTACAGCTCCCCCAAGTGGGCAGGGAATAGTTCTGAATTGCTTGAACCCCAGAGGCCTCTTTTTGCCTGGCTGGGCTTTGAGGAAACAAACTTCATTTATCTAAAGTTGGGTACCTGGACCAGCGAACAGCAAGAATAGATATCCAGGGCTCTAGGAGTTCACTTGTTTGTAAGCCAATTTCTCTGGCTTTTATGGTGACTGCCAGCTAAACCTAGAACGTGGTTTCTGCGGATGGAAGACAAAGCACTTGCTAGGTCTCTGCTGAGTTTTTAGCTCCCAGAAAGTTTTCTGTCAGTACGATCCCCTACCCCCATTTGTACACATGTGGACACAAACAGGCTGCACAGGACAGAGTGAACTTTGAAGCTGAGGAAAGTGCTCTTTCTCCCCTACTCCTTTTGGGATAAGTTTTGGAGTCTTATCACTTTCCAGCTTGGGGTGGAGTCTCACCTGGCTATTAGAGCAAGCAGATGTACATTTGTTTCTAAGTCTTGCAGATTTGGGTTTATTTATTTTTTTAAACTTTATGTTATGGCTAGCTCAGCTTGCCCTGGGGGGTGGGGCTGGCACAGCTTGTGGTGCTGGGGATCGAACTGCATTCCCTTTGGTTGCCTAAGCTTGCCTAAGCAGGTACTTTAGACTGCTGAGCTGTCTTGCCGGCCCCCAGATTTGGGTTTAGATAGCCAATTATTTTACCATTTTTTTCCTGTCGCTTTTTAAAAAAAATAATTTGTTGGTATACTTAGAGATATTTTTTGTTTAGCAGACTGAGATGAAAGGTCTTGTGTAGATGTCCTCCATGTGCTAAGGCATCTGGTAACTTCTCAGATTCAGTTACAACCAGGTGCCTGTATAATGAAAATGGAACGTGCCCCCTGTTGAAACTCACAATTTAGGCAAGGGAAGCATAATTAACCAGTGCTGATGTCCTTTAGGGAAACTGCCATATATGTGTGTGTGTGTGTGTGTGTGTGTGTGCGTGTGCGTGCATGTGTGCATGCATGTACTGTTTTCCTTTCCCTCTTCTTAGCAATCCCTGCCTTCAGAGACCCAGAGTTAATATCAACTTTCTTCAGTTCTGGTTTTAATGCTTGTGTAAAAAATTTTCCTCTAATTTTTGAAGCTGTGTAGTAGCTCTGCTGGGTAAGCTTAACTTGGTGCTTCACAATGATTATAGTGAGACATCAACAGTCATATACCTGATATTATGGTCTTTGGGTAGCAGCCATGTAGGGCACTCCAGACTAGGGCTATGACTATGAGTTGGGAATGATGGCACAATTTATACCAAGGCAGTCTGAACCTGTTCATAGTTTCCATAGTAGGAATTTTAGGTGCCAGGTCCCTTGAGCTCAGCTATGAGTTGGGTGTGTATGATAAAGGCACAGTTATTCAGTAGTTAAACCTCCTGATTTTCTGCACTTCCTACTTATCTAGTAGTCCCTGTGTGTTATTTATACCCTTTGTTTTCTGCCTGTTCCTGTCAGAGACAGAGATTGGAAATATGCTTAAATCTATATCCACCTACAAATTCTATTTTTTCTTATCCAGTGTAGTAGAATCCAGTTGTCTTAGGACAGTTGGGTTACCTTTGGCTTAAATCCTATGACAACCTGTACGTTTGGCTCTGGCACAGCCTGGTTTGGTCCCTAGGCAGGGAGGTCACTGTGAAGACAGCTCAGTCAGACCGTGCCTTGGAGGGTGGTTATAGAGCATGCAATTAGGCTTAGAGCTCTATGAGGCCTTTCCTGTCCCTAACCATGGTCAGGGTTCCTGGGAACTATGGCCGATGACTGTAAAGACGTCAGCTCTGAGGGCCTCTGCGTTTTTAATCTGAGTCTACTCAGTAAGGTGAAGTTGTCCCCAGTTTGAGAAGAGATGTTTCGATCTTGTTCTGCAAGTCAGAGATTTCCAGGTTGAGGGCTGCGGTGTCCTGGGGATCTGGACAGGGTTTGGCTGGGAGCTGAGTTGAGGTGAATGTGGCCTTAAGAGATTTGTCCTTAGAAGGCCGGGGCTGAGTCACACGCTTCGCAGTGTTTCAGGTTCCATGTTTCAGTTTGACCTCAGCCTGACCCTTTGCTACATAAGTGGAAGCCAGGGGCTATATAATTGGCTGTTGCTGAATTCTTTGGCAGTGATTTTAATGTCTGGTCCGGGAGTGTTATGTAGCTGCTTCTTTAGCATCCATGCTGCCTCTCTGTGACAAGACCTGGAGACAGGAGAATGATTTGCTTCCCAGAGATGGTGAGGAGAGGGCTTTGAGTTACTTTTTTTGTGGCGCACTGGAACACGTGTGTGTGTATATGTGTGTGTGTGTGTGTATGTGGAAAGTAAGGCAGGGATGGAGGATGTGGCTCAGCGGTAGAGTGCTGGCCTAGTGTGAGCAAGGCCCTGGCTTTGCTGCCTGGCACTGTAGGAGAAACTAACACTGGCTCACTGAAAATCATTTGCAAAGTTGAAACAGAAAAAGTCAAGATAGATGTTCCTGTCATGTAAAAGAAACATGTTTTTTGCTAGTCTTTTTTGGGTGCATATGTAAGAATGACTGGTATCTTTATAGATTAACAGATTGATATAAATTCATGTAATGGCCTGCTAACAGCATTTTTCACTTAAAATTCTGTCATAATCCTATGCCTTTAAAACCGCAAAAGCTGCTTTGTCTTCTACTGAATGTTTTTACCTGACATGACTTTATTACTCAGCTGTTGGTGAACATACACATAGAGTTTTAATTTTTTTTCCTTAGTTGTGTGGTGAGGCTTATGTTGTGCATAAAACTTTGTATACTTTTTAGATGATTTTGTAGGAGAACTTTCTAAAAAGAAAAATGAAACAAAAAAATTTTTTGAGAAGGTCTAGGTTTTTAAGCCAGTCTTACAAAGTAATAGTCCCATCAGAAATTACTACAGGTTTGTTCTTTGCTAGCAGATGAGTATTATTTATTGATGAATGATGTGTCTAGAATTCTAATTTAAAAAGGAAACCAGGTCCAGGAAGCGCCTGGGGCAGGGGCTGTGGACTCATCCTAGAATGTGGCTGAGCAGAGATCAGCTCTGAACGGAATGAAAAACAGGTCCCATGATGCTTTCTTAGTAACTTCATGTGTTTCCTTAGCAGCCAAGTCCCTGGATAGGCATTTGTGGCTTGCTGTGGCTGTGGCCAAGGGCTGTAGCCTGGTTGGATTCAGTGAGCTCATTCAGAGCTGTTGACATCACTGAGATGTGACACAGAGGAAGGGTGGGAGCAAGCTAGCAAATCATATTTTGAAACATAAGCTTTTCTATTTCCACGTGTTCATGAATTCTGGGAGGGGCCGTGGAATGTGAACATTTAGGTTTCCAGGAATTCTTTTAGGGAAAAGCCCCAGAGACCAGCAGATCTTGGCTCTTAGTTGGTACTTGGTACTTGTTGGGTTAAATCAGTAATATCTTGGGCTGGTTTAGCTGGATCTTCCAAGGAGTGTAGTTTGAAGTTCCTCCATTTTGAATGTGCTCAATGGAGCAAATCCCCACCCCCACCCTAATATCAGAGATTTAATGCAGGGCCTTTGCGCTAGGCTAAATCCCAACTGCTCCCTACCCCAGTCCCTTTTGTTGTTGTTACATTTGTGCTAAATTGCTGAATTGCTCAGGCTTGAATTTTCAGTCCTCCTGTCTCAGCCTCCTAGAGTTCTGGGATTAAAAGCCTATCCCACTAGGTCTAGCACAGATTTTTTTTCCTAATGGACAGTTTGGTGTTGAAAATCTGCCAGGCGTCATTTGGAACAGAGCCAGGGAGCTGGAGCATGGAGGGAGGGGGCAGGGTTCTGTCAGATGGACAAGCCTTATAGCTGAGGTCAGGCTCCTCCCTCCCCTATCATGTGGCCTCATCATGGGCAAGGCCCTTGGCAGGAGCTTTTACTTGGTCCCATGACAGGATACGTTCAAAAATGCCTTCAATGTTTGCTGTGAAAGTTTCTTCTTGTTTTGCATAATGCCCCTTTGCCTTTGACATCCTGAAATCCCAGAGCTGCTATTGGAGAAGCAGGACAGTACCAGCTTGAAAAACAGGAAGGGCTGTGACAAACACTGTGTTTCAGAACTGTTGTGGTAAGCCTTCTATTGAGGATTTCTTCTTGTCTTTCTAAGCTAGCATAAAGATTTTGGCTGGTAGATGACTCTTAGAAATGGCACAAGGAATGTTTCTGTCAAGTAGCTAGCTGCTATGTGATTTGTGTTATCAGAGCTAGAGGACTTGGTCTCAGGCATTTCATAGCAGTGGGTATCAATTGATACTTTAGGCAGCCTGAGCAGATTCTCTTCGGGCTCCGAGTGAGTAGAGGTGAGTCGTACAGTGAAGTTAGGAGGGCTCCAAGGAAGAGGAGAAACCAGACTCATTTGCTTAGTCATCAGACTTTCATTGGTAACTACTACATTTTAGGGAATGTGGGACAGATACGCTGCTCCCATTCTTAGGGGGCCTCCCAGCAGTTGACGAACTGCCAATGCAGCATGGTCAGAGAAAGGAAGCCTGGTTATTCCAGGGGCACTGAGGAAGTGCAGAGAACCAAATGGTCAGTGCCTGGGTCAGAATTAAATGAAGGCCCTGTCTTCCAAACACTGATGTTGGTGTCCCTGCCTCGTGGCTTGTTTAGCTGCCTATCCCTGAAAGTATCATATGCTTTCCTCTAGTTGCTGTCACATAGCTGAAGTCCCAGATGTTACATTTAATTACCAGCAAGAGAGAAGAGGAAAGGAAATGAAAGAATGGGTGGAAGATGGTAAAAGAGAAAGAAGATGGTGGTGTTGTGACTGTTCAGGACAGTGAAAGGCCAAGGGGCCAAAGGGGGTGGGTGAAAGGAAAGAGAGCCACAGGAAGGGGTTTCATGGCTTATATAGAGGAGGAGCAAGTCTCAAAGGTCACTGGGTTAAGGGACCTGTGCTTCTAACTCATTATATCATTTAGGCAAGTCTAGAGTCTTGATCATTGTTGCCTTTCAGAAATTTGAGTTATTTTTTGCATCTTTCCTTCTTTACCTCCTCCTCTGGTTTGTGTGTGTGTGTGTGTGTGTGTGTGTGTGTGTGCGCGCGCGCGATCTTGGTTACACCTGCAACATGAAAGATCTCTGAAATTCGTTTGGGAGCTCACAGCTACTGTGTTTCAGAACTGTTGTGGTAAGGCTTCTATTGAGGATTTTGTTGTGTCTGTCTAAGCTGGCATAAAGATTTTAGCTGGTAGATGACTCTTAGAAATGGCACAAGGAATGTTTCTGTCAAGTAGCTAGCTGCTATGTGATTTGTGAAGGTTTATTCTGTCATGCCTCACTGTTCTCACCTGTAAAAATAGGGAAAATAATAGTATCTACCTCATACTAGTAGATGTTGTAAAGTTTGGGTAATGACCATAAAAGGGCTTAATACAGTGCCTAACACATAATAAGCTCTGAATATGTGTCATTTACAATTGATAGTAATAATAGTTCCCTCTTATCTGTGGAAGATCTTCAAAGGTGTTTTAAAGATGTCTTAAAACTGTAGATACCACCAAACTTCATATTTGCTCTGTAATATACACATACCTTTGATAAAGCTTGGTTTTTAAACTGGTCACATTAAAAGATTATCAATAATAATAATAAAAATAGAATAATAACAATATGCTGTCATAAATTTTATCTAAAATTTGTGATTTGCTTATTTCTGTAATTTCTCACTTAGTATTTTCAAACCTTAGTTGATAACAGGTAACTGAAACAGCAGGGAACCAAACCACGGGAAGTGAAACTGAACAAGGGGGTGCTGTTGTAGTTCTTCCTTCTGATGATTTGGCTTTTCCTTTATAGATTTCCTCTTTTGTTGAAAATAGGTTACAACATTGACTATTAAAGAAATTCTACCTAGGACTGTGACAAAACTTGCTGTTACTTTCCAAATGCCCACATGTGGTACTGTGTTACAATTATTTCATGAAGCTATTATTTGTGCAACAATATTTTCTAAATTTTTGTTTATAATTATCATTAATTTTGAGGTTCTGGGGATGGAACTCAAAACCTTGGGCATGGTAGACAAGTGTTCTACTGATGACCTACATTCCCATCCCTAATTCCCTTGCCTTGTATCTTTATAAATAATCTCTTAGCATTCTGCATTCCAAGTTTTAGTGTCATAGATAGTCTTTTTTTTTTTTTGTACTGGGCATCGAACTCCTAGACCTTGTGCTTTCCAGGCAGGCATTGTACTGCTGAGCTATATCCCCAGCCCCATATCATATATAGTCTTAATAAATATTTTTACAGGGAATAGCTCTTTGCTTGAGTTGAGTTACTTCCTCAGGATGAATTCCTGAAGAGGAATTTTGGGGCCACATATGGTCAGTCATCTTTACAGCACTAATTTTTTTTCTTTTTTTTTTAAAGTACTGGTTTGTGCTGTTACATTGCTTTCCAAGAAGTTTGGAATCATTCTTAGGCTCTAAACTGGAAATTCCAAACTTTGAAAGAATGTGGATTCTGATGGAAAATTGAATTTATCTGGAACCCCACGTGAACACTTTCCAGCTGTGTGTAGGAGAGGGAGAGAGAGAGAGAGAGAGAGAGAGAGAGAGAGAGAGAGAGAGAGCTAGGAGACAGAGACAGAGACAGACAGAGAGAGAGAGACATTGAGATTGAGATTGAGATTGAGATTACCTGGAGGTTGTTCCTAAGTGGAGGTGCCGTGAGGTCTCTAGACCTGAGGCTTTCTCTGTAAAGGTCAGGAAAAGAGCCTACATATAATTCTTTTGACACCCCATATATTTTGCAAGAGCTGATTTATGCAAAATAAACATTTTTCTTTCCTTCATTATATGTAGAGGCACACTTGTAGAGTCAGACTGGCTTTAAAAACTTATGTTGCTCTATACTTTTCTGTGTTGGTTGCTGGCAATACTGTATGCAGCCATCCATAGAAACCACGTTAGGTTCTGATGGGCCAGCCTGGGCACCTGATCACCTAATCCATATGGGTGGACTCTCACCTGACGGCTATTATAGGGTTCAGAAACAACCCAAATGAAGAAAGGTTTTTAAATTATATTGAGTAAAAATAAGTTGATCCAATAGCCCAAAATCTACAAATATGAAGCATTGGTTTTAACCACACCAATACCTCTTTTGGTGCAGTAATGAGAGCCAAACAATTGCATAAATGATAGGTTGACTTCAGAACCAGTGATTTCTTTGGCCAAATGCTTGTAGATTGAATAGAGGGGGCCAGACGCAACTTCTGACAGCCACTGCATTTACTTTATAGCCACTTTATATGTCCTTTTATCTGCTGAGTTCACAGTTTACTGATAACCTAACAGGGCACTCTGGTTTCACCCAGTCAGGGTGGTGCTGTTGTTTAGCATATTTTTCCAGACAACCGAGGGCAAGATATCGCCATCATCATACTCATCCCTATAAAATGAGGGAGATAATTTCCTTAAGGAATTGAATGAGTCTGGTGTGGCACATCCCTGAAATGCCAGCACCTGAGACCAGTCTGAACTACACAGTGAGACCCTATCTCAACAAGTAAGCAAACAAACAGCTGAATGAGGTGAGGCATATGATATCAGCACTCTGTAAATCTTTTGATCAATGCCTAACTCATCTTTGGTATAGAAGGCCTATGCTCAGTTCAGCAGGCTACACTGAAATTTCTACCAGTTTTCTTATCTGACTTCAGGCAAGGCCAAGAGGAGGAGAAATGAAATGTGAGACTGTGATTGCAGCTTAAGAATAGGTAGCTCTCCCCAGCACCACCAAAAAAAAAAAAAAAAAAAAAATCAAGAATAGGTAGCTCACTGCCAGGGGCTACTGGTCACCATGGTCTGGTTGTTGGGGATAGACCAATCCCAAGTCATAAGGAGACTCTATCTTACTGAATCCACCACACTTACAACTTGGATATGTGTTGCTATATGTCAAGTGTGCTAGGTTTTCCTCATAGATTTTCCTTCTCTAAGAGGACACACTCTATTATGATTTGTACCACAAACACCTGAATTATCAGAAGGAGAAGCTGGGAGTCATTAGGTATTTGGTGGAGGACAGGAGGAGGTACATGGTCAAAAATTTTTAAAATGGAGGCCAGATGTAGATTGGCTTGGTATGGCTGTGGACCTGACATGTTGATGTTGTGTTGCTTTAGCACAGGCCTGTACACAGCTTACTGTACCATCCTACACAATGTTGGAACCCAAGATGTTAAGCCCTAAAGTCCAACTCTCATTAGCAACCTACTGAGTAATCTGAGAGAAGTCCTATCCTCTCTCTGGACCTCATTTTATCTACCTGTGGAATGAAATGAGCATTAGTGTGAGTGCTCCTTAGATTGTCTTCCTACCTGAGAATGCTGGTGTAACCATGCACTTTTGCCTGGTATGGCTAAATGGCTTCATTGAGGACCAGTGGATTCTCCACTAGGGTCAGCCATGTAGACTGGGCATAGTTGTCAGTATGTCCTGAAACTCAGGATTTTGTCCAATTTACTGGAGTAATCCACACCTGTACAACCTAGAGATTCTTCTGGCAACTCTAGTGCCTAAGCGGGAAATCAGAAGCCAAGGAACAAGTAGGTAAGGAGGTCATTATGAAACCCAATCATTGGGAGCCACTGTGAACAGAGTTGTAGACTCCAGCAACAACCAACCACATCAACTGCCAACAACAGATTGTGTTTGTTTTGTACTTAATGCATGCCAAACATGGAAAATTTGTACATATGCATTTATTTTTATTAACTCGAAATAGGTCTTTTTTTTGCCTAATTCCCATAGTGAAAAGCACCAAATGGATATGTTTTTAAGGGGGAAAAATTCAGTTTTTACTGTTACGAATGATGTCACCAGTGGGTTTATCTTATATGTCCTTTATCAGGTTGAAAAAAGTTCTGTTTGTTGAGTGTTTTATCATGAATGTTGATGGTTTTGCCAAGTGCTTTCTCTCTGTTGAGATTATTGTATGGTTTTATATTGAAATAATATACTGCATAATTGATTTTTAGATATTAAATTGGCCTTACCTGTAATAAGTTATCACTTGGCATGATTTATAATGCTTTTTGTTTGTTGTTTCTAGTATTTTGTGGATTTTTTTTTTTTATAGTAGATTGGTCTGTAGGAGCAGTTGTGGGCAGCAGAATCGAGCAACCATGTATTACAAGTTTAGTGGCTTCACACAGAAGTGGGCTGGAGCCTGGGCCTCGGAGGCTTATAACCTGCAGGGATTAAAGCCTGTGGCTTCTGCAGAAGCACAGACTATTATATTTGCCACACCTACTAAACTGACCTCCAGTTAAGCTGCATGTGATTATGCTGGAAAGAGCAAAGTTCCAGAGCTGCCGAAGTTTCTCCAGAGCCCAATGGCGTGACTGTGCACCTCAAGCGCGGCTAGCCTGACCAGATGCTCTACCGGGACCACCATGGTGCTCACGCTGGGCGGGCTGTGTCTACTGCCTCCTTACGCTCTGCATGGCCACGCAACCCCTGAACAGATGAGTTGGCCACGAAGGACTCAGTGGTTTTTGGGCACAAACCCTTTGAATTTCTATTTTATTTTCTTCCCTTGGACGATATGCTTAACTTTTTTGCAAAAAAGATGATAGTGTTTTGGTTTATGAAATGCAAGTGGCCTGTCAGGTGTGAGAGTGTTGAATTAAATGTGGCCTCCTGCTCTCCCTGGGGGGCTCGCCTGAGCCTGTGCCAAAGGCTCCGGGCTGGATGGGCTGCTGAGCCTGGCGCGCTAAAAGCCTTTCTGGATCCCAAGGTAACCAAAGACAGAAGTCAAGCAAGGCCAGGCATGAGTGAGCAGGCAGTCACCAGGCAGTCACTGGGGGAGTTTTCCACCTCCAGTAAAATGTGAATAGAAACTACTTGCAGCCTGTCTGTCCTCATTGGGCAGTTTGTTCTAAGGGTTATGTACTTCCCCCAGGTCACTAGTGCACTCTGTGTGATTGTCCTGTATTTACTCCACCACTGGAACAGAGGACACTTATTTAGCATTGCACTTTATTGGCGTGCTGTTGATGAAGCCATAGCACGGGTTCTCCTATATATTTTAAAAATATTATGACTTAACTCGTTTATTTTGATGGGATAAATACATAAATGAACATTAAAAAAGAGATTGTTCTGTAATTTTCTTTCCATTTGATATTTTTGTCTGTTTTAGATGTCAAGATAATACTGCCTCAAACGATGAGTAGAGAATTTTTCCTTCTGTTTTTTGGAAGGCTTTGTGGTAGATTGGTATAAATTATTTATCAGATAGAATTCATCTGGGCTTGACTTTGTTTTTGTGGAAGTTTTCCCTTGTCTTTTGCAAAGGTACCTTGGGTAGCGTGGGACCTCAGGTTGTAAGGAGGCATGACTAGTTCCAAAAACAGTGCCTGCTGAACAAGTTGTTGTGGCTAGAAGGGGTAGTGTGTCAGGCAAATAACAGTGGTAAGCTCTAGCGTGTACATTGAGTACCAAACAAATGGTAAGTGTCAGGATGGCATTTTCGTGTTAAAATACATAGAATTTTAGTGAGTTTCAATGCATTCAAGAAGCAAGGCATGAGCCGGGAGTGGTAGCACATGCCTGTAATCCTAGCACTTGGGAGGCTGAGGCAGAGGATCGCTGCAAGTTCGAGACCAGCCTAGGCTACAGAAGTGAGCTTAAGGCCAGCCTGAACTGCATAGTGAGACCCTGTCTCAAAAAGACAAAAAAAAAAGAAGCAAGACATGGCTATATTTTTTTATTTAAATTTTTATAGGAGTATTTATTTTTATTAAAGAATACAAAATGGTAAAAAAAAATGGAAATTATACAAAATTTCATTAAACAAAATCATAGGAATTTGACAATGGTTGTTGTATTGCATAATGCTACCTTCACATTAGTTGTTTAGTTACCAGTAAAAATAAAAAGTTATAAGAAACTAAAATAAAAAGTTAGGCATTGGGGCCGGCGAGATGGTTCAGTGGTCTAAAGCGCCTGCTTAGGAGGGCTCAGGCAACTGCGGGGACTGCGGTTTGATCCTCGGCACCACATGCTGCACCAGCGCCACCACCAGGGCAGGCTGAGCCAGCCACAAAATGAATAAATAAAGAAACAAACAAACACAACAAGCAAATAAATAAATAAATAAAATTAAAAAAAAAAAAAAGACATTAACTGCTCCTTTCAATAGACCAATAGAAATCAGCGGTACAATTAACCGAACTATCCTGAATATATACGTGAATAAATCTTTTTCCCTTCACGAGGGATTGATAAGCTCAGGACCTCATACACACTAAAGAAATGCTCTATCCTGACCTACCTCCCAGCCTGTCATTTGCCTTTTGGCTTTATTTCTGGTATCTTTGGCTACGTAGACATTTTGAATTTTTGTTTATTTAAATTTTTTTTTTCTTTATGACTAGGTGATTTTCACATTTTGAAAGATTCATTATCCCAAGATTATAAAATTTCTTTCCTCATATTTTCCTCTAAGTTGGTTCTTTAATGTTTTAGTATTTGTCCTTGAAAGTAAAAAGTGAATGAAGTACTACAGGTGTAGGCAAAAAGCTTCTGTTATACTCCTGAGGTCCATTCTCTTCTGGACTTATCATCGAGGCTAATGGTTCAGAATTGAAATAGGAACATTAAGCTCCTTGTATTGATGAAGCTGTAATAGTCTGTAAGCTTTTAAGTTCTATGGAGTAAGGAGGAAAAGGCAAAGTAACAGTTGTTGAACATCCTAGTGCCAAGCACTGTTGTAAGTATGTATATGTATCATCTCACTTGCCACTTAAAGGGAGCCATTATCCCTACCCTTTAGAGGAAGCACTTAGAGCTGGCTGCCAGTAATGCATAGCTGGCTGACTGCCTAGAGGGGGCAGGGAGCATTAGAACCTAAGGTGTGGTTCTAGATAGAGTGAGGATTTATATGGCACATAATTTATATGGTTAGTGTAATTAGCATTGCAGGGCCAGAAATGCATCAGGGTTCTAGAACTGATCAGAGGATTAACTGACTCAGTAACACAACTCCCAAGAAGACAGACTCAAGTGTTAGATGCTAAGTTGTTGCTTCACTGAAAAAGTAGAACTGTCAAGAGGACTGGAATTCTTTGGCTGTAGGCAGTCCTATCAGGAGAGCCACAGTAGAATCAGGCAACTGATAGGTCAAAAGCTGGAGTAAGGAAATAAGTTTACTTATCAAATCTTGACAAATTCATCCTATAATATTACAGACTTGCTCTCTGTCTATAGGATCACTGCATCTTCCAGTGTAAGCTCTGAAAGGACACAAGCAACTCCATCCTCTGTTATACCCTTGTTAACTTACTTCCATCTCATGCAACCATCAGACTTTATTTCATGATCCATTTTGCTTTTTGACACAGGATCTTACTGTGTTGTCCAGGCTGGCCTGGAACTCACAATGTAGTCCAGGTCGCAAACTCATGTTGATCGTTCTGCCTCACCCTTCTGAGTACTGAGAATATAGGCGCATAGACACTGTAATTATCCTCTCTGAATCTGTTGTTTATCTCTTCACTTTGTCCATGCTATTTTTTTTTTTAAATTTATTTATTT
>PVKN010016402.1:0-17912 GCA_004027915.1 Capromys pilorides | reverse complement strand
TCTGCCTCTCTTCCTCTGCCCCTCCCCTCCTGCCTCTGCCCCTCTGCCCCTGCCTCCCAGCCACCTGCAGGAGCCACAGCTACGGCTATTCCTTTGCCCCACTTGCCTGGGGCAGGAGGAGCCCAGGGTGTGCTTTCTATCCCTGTGAGAAGGGCTGGGCACACTTCGGGTGCAGGCGGTTCTGTGCTGAAGACTAGATCATTAATTAGGGACAACAGCTACCACTTACCTTCACTACTGATGACAGGGTGGACACCTCAGGAGAGCTGGCTGGGCACAGCACACTCCGCCAGCACTGAGTGCCTGGTCCTGTGGAGAGCTGGCCTGTCCCACACTCAGCATTTTGCACTCGGACAGCCCACGGGGGCTTGGCCTTCCCCTTTTCTGCTAATTCTAAGCATGTGCAGTGATTTCCATGGTACTGAGGGCAAATGGGGGCCCAACGGGCCTCAGCTACTGGCCTCATATTTGTGAAGCTGAGACAGGAGCCTGGTCCAAGAACTGTCCATCCCCAGGACCACTCTGAGCCACCAAGATGGCCGGGACCCTCCCCAGGGAGCACACAATTAGTGGTGGCCTTTGCATGACCTGAACCAGGCCTCCATGGTTTGATGGAGGAAGTGTGTGTGTGTGTGTGTGTGTGTGTGTGTGTGTGTGTGTGTGTTTGTGTGTGGGGGAGTGGCTCAGAGCCAGTTCACAAGAGAAGAGGGGCTCTGAATGAGGACTCTGTGGAGAGCCTGTTGCTGCTTTCAAGGGACCATGAGGCGAGTCCCAGGGACTACAGGTGACAAGTGATCCACTGAGAGCCCCAAGACCTGGGCAGTGCCCTGCCTCTGTTGCGAGGGGTGGGTCACGAATAAACAGCTTCTCTGAGCCTCCCTTTCCTTCTATTCTATCCTGGGGACAATGACACCAAGAAGAACATAGTTCTTTGTTCACAGGCTCATTTACAGAGGTCCAGCCAGGGTGGACCCGGGCTCTGGAAGGACAGTGAGGACCAGACATTCTGGGGCTGCTGTCTCAGAGCTTCCTACTGAGAAGCAGCAGCGAGTAGAACAGCGAATAAGCAACGCACTTTGAAGGGGTGCACCACCTGTGTTCTGCGGTGCGTCAGTGGGCTGTCAGGGAAAAGGGCGGGGTCCTGTGTGAGCTGGTCCCTCTGCGAGGCTGGCCCTCGCCCCTGCCTGCTGGGAGCCTGGGTGGAACCCTTGGTCCACGGTGCCACCTCTTCCTCCCTGGCACGGAGATCCCCTTCCTCTGCTTCCCTTCACCTTTTCCTGCCCAGAGGAAGGAAGCCGTGCTCTGCCCGCAAGCATCCACCCATCTGGCCAGGAGGCTCTAGCCCTTTGCGGGGTGGGTGCCAGCTCCGGGCACACTTGTTCTGTCGCTGTCTCACCCACCTCTCAGCCCTGTGGAGCCAAGTCAGAAATCCAGGTGCCAAGTGGCCACATCTGCACCCGTCCCCGGTGACCTTCCCTGCAGTTCTCTCGGCCTGCCATCCACACCCTTCAGTGGGGCACAGGGGCCCGAGAGAGGTCCCTGCCACTGTCCCAGGGTGTTGGCCAGGGGACTGGAGAGGCACAGGTAGGCTGGGCCGCATCTTTTGGGATGTGAATCTGAGGCCAGGACGGGGGCAGCAGGCAAGGACTGTGTGTGTGGCCGTGCCTGGGTGGACAGGCAGGACCCTGGAGGAGGAGAACTGGGCCAGCCAGAGAGAGGTCAGCTGGGGCAAGGAGAGAACCCCTCCTCGGCCTGGGGCTTCCACCTTCTTCCACCATGGAGCGTCAGAGCAGCCTCTGCACCGTGGCTTGTGCGCAGAAAGTTTTGATTCGCAGGGAAGGAGCACATGGGAGAAGCTAATCGAGACCCCCTGCTTTGCAGACCAGGAAACCGGAGGCCTGGGCAAAGGCTTGCCTGGCTGAGATCCCACAGCCAGCGCACTGCTGCCCCGGGATTCCACCCAGAGTGTTAACAGCCAGCCTGGCATGTTTTTCCCACCACGCTTCTTATCTACCTTGGCCTAGTCCTGGACCCCCACAGGGCTGACACGAGAACTGCCCTTCAGGTCTGAGGGTGGCCTGGGCCACTGGAGGAGGTTCCAGTAGGAACTTCTGGTAAGAGGAACCAAAGCCACCTTACTCCGCGGGGCTCTGCAGTGGTCCTGCACTTCCGGGCAACGCCTTGGCAGACAGCTTTCCACAGCCCTGGCTTTCCTGGCTGTGAGACCCAGTGACGGTCCATGGCACTCTCTAGTTAGGATCCTTCGCACAGCCCCTGGTGCTGCAAGCCTCAGAGCTTGCACTCTCTTTTGAAAATAAAAGAGCAGGGAAGCATACACAGCCCACATTTTCTAGGCCTGGGTATCTGTGTCTGCCCTCATCTTTGTTACCATGGTTACTATCAGGGTCACAAAGCTGCCATTATCTCTGATGTCATGTAACTCTAGGCTCTGGACCACTCAAGAAGATGCCACACAGAGCAGAACCACACCAGAAGCTACTCCCCAAACAATTGCGGCAAGAGGATTGTTCTGTGCCCTGGAGGTTCATAGCGTGCATGGATTTCTGGGGTTCCCTGCAAGAGAGGACCAAGAAGGCTGGGTGTGGAAGTGGTGGGGCTTGGGGTTCACAGTGAGGGGCTCCCCTACCTGCCACAGCAATGCTGTGGCAACAGATGGGTCCCTGGCGACATGTCTTAGTGACTATGAGGTCAGCTCATAGTGCAGATAAGGCAAGGTCCTTGGTGCCTGGCACAGGACAGGACAGACGGGCTCTCAGGGTGGAGAGCCCTGCCACCCGGGAAGTGGGAGGTGGCCCAGCTGGCCCAGCACCTCCTGTCTGCTCAGCTAGTTGTACTGGAAACTGCCTGTTGTGTAGAGAGCCAGTCTGGAATGCATTTCTACCTCGAGCAAAGGGCCCTCCCCTTTCAGGAGGAGAGCCTCTGCCAGCTGGGACGGTGTCTGCAAATCTGCCCTGTAGGCTGACGGAACCGAAATTGACTTCTCTTCCCATCAGTTTCCCCAGTTTCCAATAATGAGAAGGCTTTGGGCAGGCAGCAGGCAGGTGTGCTCTGTGGCCCAGGCCATGGCGCAACACGCTGGGGTGAACACCTGGAGGCAGGCGGGAGGCCCATCCTCTCCAGCCCCCCGCCCTGCCCTGCCGTCTTGCTCCAGGGCCGTGTGGCTCCTGCAGATGTCCTGCCTGGTTCACATGGGTGTTTGGGACAGAAGCCTTGTGCCCCGTGGTTGGAGTCCCTCCCAGGGAATGAGCTGGCTTTGGGTCATGGCAGGTGGCACCAGATGAGCTCACTGGGAGCTAAGGCAGAGATGTGGTGCCGCGAGGGACATGCTCTGGGTCATGGTGGGTACCTCTGCCTGTCATGTCCCAGCCCCCCAGAAGACACATGGCCCTTGCCAGTTTACACCCTCAAGCCCCCCAGGAGATCTGGCATCTGCGTCCCTGTCACCCATCGCTTTTGGCCACCTGTCTCCACGTGCACCTGAGTTGCCTGTCCTGAGCTCCCCCGGTGGAACCCAAGGAGACAGCAGGCCTCCCCAGAGAGCTGCGATCTAGAGGACCCCTCGCCACCCTGCCCTCTCCTTAGCTCTAGAACAGATTCTAGAGTGCATCCCACAGGGGTCAGGACATGTCCATCCCAGATCCTGGAAGCCCGAGCCCGAGTGGTCCGCCCTTGGGGAGGTCGGGGCATGGACCAGGGGTCGGGCAGGGAGATTTGGCAGCAGCGGCCACCCCCAAGCCTGAATGAGTGGAAGTCCTGGCGGAAACACCTGGTGGTAACGGAAATCCAGGACAACTTTTATTATCCCTGTTCACAGGTCCATTCAGCCTGCATTGGGGGCTTCCTATTTCCTCTGCTGGCACTTCACACTCATTCATAACAAGAAAAGCCATTGTGCTCCCGAGTTATGGGCCAAGGAGCCCCATGGGGCAGGCATTAAACACAGTGGCCCCGAGACTTATTTTTAAAATCGCACCCCCCACCAGGTTGCAACTTACTTTTTCCTCCTCCTGCAATGAAATCTGTAGAAGATGGTTCTCTCCCAACCATAAGAAGTAACAGTGAAACAACTGTGCTGTCCTGTCTGGCTCCTCTGGACACGGTCCTCCGGGATGCCCGCAGCTGGGAAGGGAGGGAGGTGATACACTAAGCCCAGTGGCTCAGATCCCAGTGGTCAGGTGCAGTGGGCCAGACTGGTGGGGACCCTGCATTTCCCACTCCATGGAGTCACATCTTCCTATCCGGGTGGCATGTAGAGAGGAGCCTCCTTCGTAGCAGGTGCTGCCAGCCCTCTAGACGTGGCCTGAAGAGATGCAGGACCCAGAGGTGCTGGACAGGCCCTTGGCCAGTTGGCCATAAGGACTGACCTCCATGTCCCAGGTCGCTATGAGGATGCGCCAGCTCCGTAACCACCCACAGAGACTGGCTGCTGCTCTCCTGGCCCATGTCCTGTTCCGTCAGGCACGGGAGCCACCTGCCATGACTTGGTATTTCTGGTGACCTTCCCAGTGCCTCCTCTGGCCAGGGAAGCTACTGGTAAAACTCAGCAGTAAATACGGTGGGCAGCAGCGCCCTCCTAGAGCAGAGATTCACCTGCACTGTTTGGTCATATCACACATGAAAGGAACAGTTGTTTTGACACTTGTTAAAGAGGTGAGGAAGACCACTCTGGCCTCTCTCCAGGGGAGTGAAGATCTCAGCAGGGAAGAGAGGTGGAGCTCAACCCAAACAGCAAGAAGTGGGGAGCTTAGAGCCAAGAATAGGGTATGGGGCTGAGTGGAAACTAAGAGGGGCCAGGAAGGCAGAGGATTTGACAGATGGAGGAGGAAGGTGCTTGCTGCAGGCAAGGGGGAGCAGATGCTCCCTAGGGTTGGGGTGACCATCTACAGGAGGGGAACACCCGTGGGGACTGAGAGATGGGCTCTGTCTTAGTTACTTTTACTCGTTGCTGGGACAAATACCCGACAATCAAAATGAAGGAAGGAAAGGTTTATTTAGCTCACAGTTGCTGGAGGTTTCAGTCCATATTCAGCTGGCCCAAGGCTGAGCGCAACAGGGCAGAGGGCATCCAGTTCATGGCGGCAGAACAACCACTGGAGCAGAGAGTAACAGCTCTTTAAAAAGTCTCTTTGTGCTCAGTCACTCTGACGTGGGCCCATTGTGCCCTAGGGTGGAACCAGTCATACTCCAGGATAGGCCCCTGATCCCGCTCTAGTGAGGAGCCAATCATATCCTAGGCAGGCCCAGGTCATGCTCCAGGGAGGAACCAATTGTAACACATAATCCTGGTGGATCATGACTCATGTCTCAAGCTCTAGAAGTCCCCGCCCCATGATTGCATGAGGCTTTGTGGGGGGACAACTAGACATAAACCATAACAGGCTCCAAACTGACTTTGCAGGACTCTGAAACAGGATCTTCCAAGGCCAGAAACAGAAGCTGAAGGGAGGCTGAGCGAAAAAGAGGCTCCGAGGACCCCATCTGAGGTCTACCCAAGAAGAGATCTGTCTTGATCCTGCCCCAACCGTGGGAAATGAGCTTGCTCCGAGGAGACCAAGACTCTCTTCTGAGTCATGACAGTCCTTCGAGAAACTAGCTCTTTCCTGTCACCTTTGCCAGCAGAGACAGCGGCCTTGCCATGCTGGGAGACGGTGCAGAGCCCAGCTAGAGCCCACTGAGTCTGTGACAGAAAGGAGAACACTTTAGGAAGGGTGTGGAGCGCAGGGCGGGGGGCCAGGGCAGGGAGCAGCCCTGAGCACCACAGATCCCCAGCGAGGAGGTGCTGTGGGGCTGCGGGGCCTTGGCTACCACGAGTTCTGGAAAGGCTTCCCCGGATGATGGGTGTTGCCATTCCAGGACAACCCAGCCCTCTCAGAACTCAGTGGTCCCAGTCATTATAAAGTTGGGGAAGGGGCAGGTCCTGAAAAACAGCAAAGAACCTGGCAAGGAGCCAGAAGGAAGACCGTGAAGCAGGCATGGGCAATGGGAGACCCAGGAGCATCGCTGACCTTGGGCAGCTCTGCCGCGTGGAGCTTGGTAATGTCCCTGGTAGCCAGAGCACAGCTGAGCCCAGGGTCCCTCCTCATGTCATCCTGGCATCCAGCACTTGGACTGCATATGTGTGCCCACAATGCATGTGTGCGTATGCATGCATGCACACACACAGCATGTGTACAAGCACATGTACATGCACATAGACACATACCTTTGCCCCACTCACACACACATGCACACATGGCAAGAGTGCTGGGGTCCCGAGGCTCAGGCTGTATAAGAAGCCCTCATCCTGTCCTTGGTGTAGCCTCTGACAGTGGGAGTTATAGCTGATCTGGTCTCAGGGAACTGTCTTTCCCCTAGTGTGCACCCAATTTCTGGCATCTTATTTCCATCAGTGGCATACATGTCACTGTCCTTGTACCAAGGCCCAACAGAAACCATAATCAAAAGTCCACACATAGCCGCAGATGAGCCTCAGGCCACCCCAAGAGCAAAGGGCGGTGCTGGGCACTGTAGAGATGTCAGGGCATCTGGGGGCTGTAGCCTCGCTGCACCCCTCTTTAGCCCCAACCTATGTCCCTCCTCACCACCAACTGTTCTGCCTCCCTGACTAACCATCCATGAATGCAACAACTCCTGGAGGTGATCTTGGAGGAAGAGACCTTGAATCTTCTGTTAGGGGCCAAATGGCATCCCTCCAATGTATATGTTGGAGTTGTAACCCCAGTACCTCAAGAGTAGCATCTTGCAGATGGAGTATCTAAACAGGAAATGAGGGTGGGCAAGGTCGCAAGGGTGGCTTTGTCTCAAATGACTGGAATCCAGACAAAGCACCAGGACATCGAGGCATGTGGGGAGGCCATCCAGGGACACAGGGAGAAGGTGGCGTCTACTAGCCTAGAAGAGAGGCCTTGGAAGGGACCAGTCTCAGGGACAGCTCATCTGAGACTCCGGCCCTTGGCCCTTGTGCTGTTGCAGCTGCCTGCTTGGTGGCGCTTGGGTGACAGTCCGAGTAAGCTGACACATACCTTGGAACCACACAGGATGCGGGCTAGGAGGGTATGTGGGTGGTACGGAGGGTGACCACCTTCCTACCCATCATGCCCCCCAGCATGGTGGCAGGGAGGCTGTGTCTTCTGCCGGCTGCTGTAGGGGCTCTGGGTGCTGCGGCTATTGTAGAGGATGAGGCCAGTGATGCAGCCTGGGCCTTCCAGATCCATGGGATCTGTATGCTCCTTGGGCCAACATGCTGCAGCAGGCTGGCCAGGTGAACCCATGGCTGAGGCAGGAAAGGAAGTGGTTTCACAGAAGGTGACAGGGAGTTCAGGGCTTGAGTTGGAGGTGGTGGTGTAGGGCTGGGACTGCAGGAGGTGGTGAGTGGCAGAAGGAGCCCGTCTTATGGGACAGGGGCTGCACAACCTCACCAGAAGCTTGTATAGGCAGCGCCAGAGCAGAACAGGGACTCCAGGTGCCCATATGTGTGGGAGGGTGGCTCCTCCCGCCGGGCTTTCCTTGGGCATCTAACCTGGGATGCAGGGTCTCTGTGGCCCTCTCTGAGACAGGAGTTCTTTCTCTCCTAAGGTCAAGTCAGCCTCCCATACCAGGGGACGTCCTTTAGGACAGGACCTAGGCCTCCGGTGGCTTCCGCCCTACTCCAGCCTGTGCCCCTGTTTCTTAGAACCGACCACCCCTCTGCTCATGGATCACCCCTGTGTTCTCCAGGCTGGGACTCCAGATCCATGCAGTTGCTGCATCTCTGTGTAACTCCCAGGCATCCCATGTGGCCGGCCCTGGGCAGCCATGTTTCTTGGGAAGTGTGTGCCCCTCCTGGCAGCTGCTCAGCCTTCCAAGGCCCAAGCTCAGCACCTGACCTCTTGTCCATTCTTTCCTCCTTGGACCCCAGCCGTCAGCCTCACAGTGTCTGAACCAGTGACTCTCAAATTTCCCACCTCACACCCTCCCAGGACCCCAGGCTTCTGTTCTCAACAAATTCCAGGAAGATGGGGCCTTTGTGGAGGGGAGCTCCATTTTCCCTCTTGCCCTTCTAGGGGTTAATGTACCAGGGTCGGAGGCTGGCTCCAGGGAAGAGGGAAGGATATCTTGCCTTTTTATCTGGGTTACAATGCTGAAAGTGAGCCAGTTGGGGGCAGGGCTGGAAGCCAAACAACCACCACCCCCAAATAAAATTATGAATGGGTAGACGCTAACAATGCAGGCCAGGGAGGAGGGGCCTGCGCCTGTTGACAAGCAGCAAGGTCAGGGCCGCTGGGCATAAACAAGTGCTCACAATGCCCCGCTTTCCTCCGGAGAGGCAGCTCCTCTCTAGGGCCGTCCCCTGGGTCCGGCCTGCCCTGTCCCTCATCCTTGGGCAGTCTGTCACTGCAAAGGCTGCCGCTTCCTCAGGGAAAAGTCCGGCCCTTTGTGAGTCCTCACTTCCTCCCCGTGTGGGAACTACTCCTGGGCTGGGACATCTGCTTCGAAGAGCCTTTCTCAGGGGCCCAAGGTGGGAAAGAGGCGCGGTGCAGGCTGCGGGGAGGGGTCTGCACCCTGGGCTGGGATTGTCATCACGCCAGGAGGGAGAACAATACGGGGGCTTTCCTCTTCCCTCCGGGGGCTCTGGTGGCTCTTTGTGTGTGCTCCAGGGGAGGCAGGGGAATTCTTTTGTTTGCTTCGGTTTCCCTTTTCTTTTGTTTGGCCTCTGGCTAGCCCCGGGGTCCAGGAGTCTGGAGGTGCAGTGTGCCAGCTGGGAGGGCCCCGGAGGGGCAGAGGTGGGGTGGCAGTTGTGGGAAACCTCGCGTGTGTGCGCGAGCATCCAGGCCGTGCGTGCCAGCGCAGGCCTGGCAGCAGGTGCCACGCCGTGGGAAGAGGGCGCAGGGAAGTAGGGAACAACTGTGACATTCAGGGACTCGCCAGCTCCTTCTAGCATTCCAGGAAAGGGACCCAAGGAGGCGGCGCCAGCGTGTTCAGCCGCAGGTGCTGCTCCTATGCCATGGCTGAAAGAGACATGGCGACTTTGTCCCAGAGCACCCAGGGGGCTAGAGAAGCCACCCGCAAAAGGGAGCTGCCTGGACTTTGGTTCTCTTCAGGGTGGGGCTCAGAGCTGGCGAGGTGACCTGTTCTCTGCAAAACCCTTCAGTCGCCAAGAGATGGAAGTCATCAAGCGGGGCGGGCTCTGATGGGGGGCGGGGGGTGTCCCTGGCGTGAGGCAGCTCAGCCTGCTTTTCCAGCCAGGTGGATTTAGGCCCCGTTGCTATAACCAACTGAAACCCACGCAGTGATGCCAGGGTGATGCCCTTCGCTGTCTTGAGTTCCCATCCGAGAGGGCCACACCTAAGTCTGTGAGGAAGGTGAAGGTGGAGCAGCGACTGCTTCAGCGCCTGCAGAACGGTTCAGAGGACTTCCCCGGGCGTGTCCCCCCCTGGTGCGGCAGCAGCTCTTGGACCCCATCTGCCTGGGCCCTGCAGCACCTGGCTGAGCCTCAGTTTGCCATCCGGGGCAGCGCCGTGCCCAGTGGAACGGTTTTGCCCAGCACCAGGGCCAGGAAATGATGGTCCTTGTTGCCCGCGGCGATGTGGGGGCTCTGGGGGGAATCACAAGGGGCGAAAGCTGCCATTTGCAAAGGCTGGAAGCTGGCGGCTCCTTGCAATCTCATTCGTGGAAT
Source organism: Capromys pilorides (assembly GCA_004027915.1). Lineage (NCBI taxonomy): Eukaryota > Metazoa > Chordata > Mammalia > Rodentia > Capromyidae > Capromys > Capromys pilorides. Next base: position 8,236 of record PVKN010016402.1, on the reverse strand, counting down.
CTCAGAATTGTAGAGATGGGGGCCAACGGGAGTGGGCTCAGGGGTGGGGGTGGGCGTCAGGCGAATTCAGGGATCACAAGGTAGCCTAGTGACTGTCATTATTTCAAAATAAAAAGTGAAAACCAGAATCCGAGCCGCAGCTCTCCCATGCTCCTCTGGCAATGGGCAGATTCCTGCTGCGCACGCACACAGGAGACAAGGCCAAGGCCTAGGCCACATGCGAGGACCCCCGTCGGGGTCAGAGGAGATGGTGAGTCAGACCGGAAGCAGCGACTCGAGTCTCAGGGATAGGTGGGTCGGTGACTGTGCCCAGTCTGTGGGTGCTCTGTGCAGGGGTCAACTCTAGACAGCAGTGCAGGGGGTGTGGATCCTGCAGTCTGTTCTGAGTCGCATCAGGAGTTTCCAGGCATCGCCAGGGAGGCGGCGTGGGCATCCACGTTTCAAGGACCCCAGAAATGCCAGCGGGCAGCGTGTGCCTCCTGCAGCCCGTGCCTCTTGGAGCCCAGTGGTGCGGTGCAGTGCTGGCTCGACTAGCAGCTCTGCTTTCCAGCCCTGGGTGAATCTCCACAGCGCCTCCCAGCAGCGCAGGGCGGCACTAGCCCATGCTCCCAGCGTGCCGGCCAGAGCCACGCACCCTACCAGGTGATGTCTCCTGCGGGTGCTGGTGGCGTTTTCCTGATGACCAGCCTTGTGGAGCGCTTCTTCATATGCCCACCTGCAATTTGTGTGTCTTCTTTCGAGAAGTATCTGTCAAGTCCTTTGCTCATTTTAAAATCAGTTTATTTGTATTCTTGCTACTGAGTCCAGTTCCTTAAATATTTTAGATATTAGTCAGCTGTGGTGACTCTGGGAGTCTGGGGCAGGAGAATTGCAAGTTCAAGCCAGCCTGGGCTGCTTAATGACTTAATGAGATTCTGTCTCAAAATAAATAATTAATAATAATAATAATAATAATAATAATAATAATAAAGAGTGGAGGTACAGCTCAGATCAAAAGCCCTGGGCTCAGTCCTTAATATTGCAAAAATATTTTTTGGATATTAATCCCCTATCGGGTGTACAGCTTGCAACTATTTCCCGGCTCACACATTGTCTTTGTGCTTTGTCGGCATCCTCCTCGCCCTCCGGGAGCCAGCGCCATCTTGTTTGCTTGTCCTTGCTTCCTTGCTGTGCTTTCAGGGCATCCACGAGCTTTGCTTTCCGGCCCGAGGCGCAGTGGCTTGCAGGATCTGGGTCACTGGCTTTGCCACGCTCTGACTTCACTCCTGAAGGGCTCCACGCAGGAGGGCAGCAGCAGTCAGACACCAGCTCTTGATTTCCATGAGTCCCCAACCTTTGTCCGGAGGGAGCGGCGAGGGACTTTTTTTCTAGCTGTGGCTCCCACTTCCCTCCCCTTTCTTCCAAAGCATGGAGAGGCTCCCGTTGGTACCACACCTTTGCGGGCAGGAAATGGTGCCCCTGTCCTGGGCTCCCCTCATCTCTTCAGCCCTGGTCGCTGCGTCACTCAGTGCACATGCTGCTATGATCCAGATGTGCCCGACACTGTCACTTAGATGCCCCTCTAGGCAGGAGCACGTGAAGAAGGCGACTTCACAAAGGTCCGGCTTTTTGGTTCCCACCCCAACAGCTGAGGGAATCCAGTAGCATTTGGAGGACCTCATAGTGGGGAAGGAATGTTCTGGGTGCAGTGCAAGGAGTATTGCAGTCTTCTGTGTGCACTGCAGAGGGGCTGGGCCTGGAGTCTCCCTGGTCATCAAGGACCATGCAGGACAAGGAGGCACTGTCCCGTCACCCCTGCTGTTAACCAGCAGCACTTCTTCGTGGCACAGGGACCAGCAGCGCTAGGGTTAGGAAGCAGAGCCTTCTATGGGACGGGATGACCAAAGCAAACACACTGTCACAAGGCAGTGAAACCTCAGTCTCCGGGGACACACAGCCCTGTCATGTGGCCCTGTCACACCTTCCACTGCACTGTCAGCCCCACTGTCCAGCTCCCCTGAGACAGGATCTGTGTCTGCCTTTCAGCACATGGAGTGAGCACTCGTTTACACTCCTTCAGGCTCAACAACAGCGCGAGCAAGCTGAAGGAGCGAGCACCTGTTCCGTCGGGAGAGCTGGCTTCTGTCTCACACTGTAACTGACTCAGGCGGAAGGAAGGCCGACGAGATGGGGCCTGGTAAGGATCCTGAGTGCTGGATTGCTTCCTGTGCCTTTTGACCTTCAGCTATGAGACATGACCTTTACAGTTGTTGGACACAGATGGCTTTTAGAGGAAATCCTCCCACTGCCCGCACAGAAGGAAGGGGTTGCAGACAGCGCCTGCTCTGAAATTGGAAGGCACTTGGGCCGCAGGGGTGGGGGTCTCTGAGCGGCGTGGAGGGGCAGGACCCACTTCAGCTATGGGAACAACTGATTTATGGAGAGTCATCTGAATGGAAAGGAAGATTGGATAATAAGGTGGACACGCCCCCTCAAACATGCCTCCAGCTCATGCAGATACATTTGTGCATACACAGCTGTGCACACTCGCTAGTGTGCACACACCCGTGCACATGGCATGTCCGTGGGAACATGCTCGACACAACCATATGGAGAGCAGCTCACACTAGCAACTCAGTTAATGTGCCCCAGGGTGACAGGAATTTGAATAGAACACAGACCCCATCTAATATTCCCATGGGCAGGCTTGGGACCCTGTGCTACAATGTCCCCTAAAAAGGTCAATAAGAGGCATTGGCTATGGGTGCCCCAGCACATGCATGGGTGCCAAAACTTTCCCAGAGCTGTCTCCTCCTCTGTAGGGATCTGGGACACATTCACAAGCCTGGGCTGTCAAACCAAGGCCTCTACCTTCAACTCCACCCAGCCCATCTCAGGGAGGAACTCAGCCCCAGGCCAAGCTGTAGCCTACACTGCTGACTCTCTAGGATAGAGGCCAGGGAAGGACCCGTAGGACCTCAGCCTTAACCTGGGCGGCTGGTGTTCTGAGCCTCTCCATGGCTGCCTGCAGGACCTGAACAAGGAACTTCACACAGCTGGAAGACCTCTGCCTGGAGTCACTCTGCCACCTGCTGGCGATATCTTGGAATTGCAGCCCCACTCTGACGGCCCACGGGCTGAGTCCCTGACTCCAGCATCCGACGCAGCTAACCGGGGGAGCCCTGTTCCTTCCTTATAGCTCCAAGAAGTTCTGTTTACAAAGGTGCCTGCTACTTTCTGGGGCGCTCCTTTCCCACACAGCACGGTGTCCCCCTGTGCCCCTCGCCTTCTCCAGGTCTCAGCGGGCAGTGAGCTGTCCCTGGTAACGATTAAGTAGCCCCTCTCGCAGCCCACCTTCCTCTGCCAGTTCCAGAAGCACCTGTGCGTTCGCTGTACCCGACCCTCCACAAGAACGCGGCACTTTCGTGCACTTTGCTTTGTTTCAAATGTAGGGAACAGCACCAATCCACTGTAATTCTTCCTTTGTCTATGTCCTTAATCTCTGTACGGCCTAGCTATATTTCATCGTGGGGGATCTTGCACCCTGCTTGATGTGTACAACTCTCCTATCCCCTCCTGGAATACAAGTCCTGTGTGTGTTTGCATTGTCTCAGTGAAACAGGCTTAATCATTAAATATTTCTTACAGTGATTATAATACCGCCGTCATTAACATCCATCCCAATACTAATAGGATTAAAATATTGTGATTTCCTGTTTCATTGCTTCCGTCCATCATCACATTTGATCTTCTTGACAAAAGATGTACAGCAACAAACAAACTTATTTCTATACAGTGCTGGAGCTCAGGAAAATTGAGAGGTCACACAACTCCTAGTTGCTTTGGGCTGCCAAATCCAAACTGAGGGTCTGTCCTCTGCTTTCTCTGCATCTGTGATAATTGACTGTGTCCATCCGGGTAAGAAACACCCATCAAGAGTTGGCTCAGCATAGTCCTGGCTGCATGGAAAAGGGATTTACTGAAGACAGAAGACCCGCCCTTCGTGTGATACCAACCAATGCCTGAATGGAATAAAAGGGAAAAGAAGAAGGAAGAATCCCGCCGTCGCTTGGGAGGAGCTCCAGTCCTCGCCTTCACCTTGGACGTCATCTCCTGGCTGGCGGTGCAGGCCCTCTGGCCTCCTGATGCAGACTCTCACGGGACACTGCAGCGAGTTCCAGGCCTTCAACTGGACTCTTCAGATCTCCAGCGCAGACAGCCCTTTTGCACGCTTCCACACCTGACTTGGTGTGTGTGTAGGGGGGCACCCTAGGGCAACCTTGTAAATTCTTATAGATTTGTGTATCTTGCATTAAATTTCTCTAGCAGACACTGGGTGATACAGATTTGAGTCCCAGGAATGGCTCCGGAGGAATAGGATGGTAAAGAAGAAATTGTTTTGGTTTTCCTAGAGTTGGTGCTCTAGCTTGATGAGACCTAAAGAGGCTACAGCTGACAGAGAAAAAAAAGGGAAATCACAAGTATGAGCTCAACAAGACAGGTGCATTTCCAGACAAGCCTGAGAGGGATCGTCCTGGCATGCAGACCAGACAGGTAACTTTCACGTAGGTTATAAGGTCTCTTCTAGGTCACGGGCACACAGCAGGGGTGGGGGCTATGAAAGGAACGGTTCCAAGCGGAGCATTTGAGGAGGGGAATTCAGGGAAGGGAACTGCAGCTCAACTGCCAGGGGCGAGGCTTGAGAAAGCACAGTGGGTGCTGGGTGCTGGTTATGAGCAAGGCCAAGACTGATGGGAGTTCCCGAGTGTAGCACGGTTCCTTAGTAACCGCGTTATACCCCTTCAGCAGGGCTGAAGCACAGCCAGGACAGAGGCCTAAGGTGGGATGGTCACATGCTCTCTAGTCTCCCCCGATGCCATGGGGAGCACTGGCAGCCCTTGGCATGAGCTGCTTAGCACAGTAAGCCATGTAGATCCACTTGGTTATCCTAACTCACCACTTGTGAGATGCACGAAATTCAGCATCCTTCCACATCCCACACTCTTGGATGCCTTTGGCAGAGTGAGAAATGAGAAACCTAACCATGCTGCTGGTTGCTCTGAGCATCGCTGCACAGATTAGCGAGGGGAGGCAATGAGCTCAGATCCGTGTGGGGAGCCTGAAGTCTCCTAACTGCGAGGACAAATTAATAAAGGAAAATAAGGAGCTTGAAGGTTCAAATTCTTGGCTCCAGACACATAAGAACAAGCTGCTGAGTGGGTCCTGAGAGCCTCCTCTCATTTAGCTACAGGGCTGAAAAGGCAGAAAACCAAGTACAGACCTTCCTAGCTTGGCTGGCCAAAATACAGCCTAAGTTTAATCTCGGCCTCAAAGGGTTTCCGGAGTAAGGGTGGGGTATCTGATGCAGAAGGAATGGGGTCCATAACCTGGGATGGAGATGGTTGGGAGGCTCCCGATGAGGCTGAGGGTGTTGGGCTTCTAAACTCTAATGCAATTACTCTACCAGGGAAGGAGATTTCCACATCCACAGTAGCAGATACATCCTTACCCCTACCCCCTAGGGTGTTGGTATCTCCTGCTATACCTGGGAGAACTAATTGGGTGTTGACCAAGCAGGGTGACTCAGACCCTCCTAAGGACTCACCCTTGTCACCCACTTCTGCCTCTAGGTCTATATCCAGGCTTGAATCTCCAAAGGCTCCTAAGGATGAGGCATACAGTGTGGCCCACGAGGTCTGCTATTCTCCTGAATGACTTCTTGAATTCTCTCTTATAAGCAGAGGCCTGGTGAGCAAGCATGGGAGTGGATTTTATGGGTGTGGAAGGGCAGTGGCCAGGACATACACCTGGCTCAGGCTGAGTTTGCCAATATGGACACACTGAGCATGGATCTTCTGAATTTAATGTTGCAGCTCATGGAGAAAAGAAAGGAGTTAGACTGGGCGTGGTGGCACGTGCCTGTAATCCCAGCACTTGGAAGGCTGAAAACAGGAGGATCACTATCAGTCTGATCTGTGTGGTGAGATCCTGTAGACCATATACTAAATACATAAAAAAAAAAAAAGAAAGATGTCCATGGTTCATTTGGCTCATTGGCAGCAGTATGGATCAGAAGGGGCCCACTGTGCCTGGGTCAGAGGTGCCTGACATTCCCATGCTTTCCTGTTGATGAGGGGATTCAGTGGCTCAGTACTACAGGGGGTGGATTTATTAAGTTAAATATAATCCTTCATACTGGGATAATTCAGAAAATGTACCATTCACTAACACCCTGAGAAACAGATTTATGAGGGGAGCACCAGCAGCCCTGAAGCGTCCTCCCATTGGCTCGTCTCTGTATCCCAGACCTTACAGTGGAGACCACGGTTACTCAGTTGAGAGACTTAGGGGCAGTGGGCCTGGCCGGAGCCTGGAGTGGCAGAGGTCCCGTGGCAGCACTTGATCCGCAGAGGCAGGGTGTATACACTGCACCACTGGCAGGAGCAGAACAGTGATCGGAATGGCCTGACCCATGCACGCCTATGCATTGGCTGACCAGCCATGGTGTTTCCAAGAGTGACACAGAAAGTCTACAGTAGTTGCTACTAGATTTATAGAATCAGAAAAACGTAAAGGCAAGTGAACAGAAAACTTCTTCAAATTGTAGTAACGAAGAACTGTGGCCCTTCCACCAGCTCCCAGATTTGAGGAGGTTTATAGACCCAGAGCCCTTGAATGAAAGGAAGGCCAGGTCCTTGATGCATCACCAAAGATTTACACAGCTGGTATTCCTCCCATCTGCCCCCAAAGGGAGCTAAGGCCTTTGATCAAGGTGACTTATATTGGGGGAAGGGAAATGTCAGACATTTCAGGACACTAAATCTGTAGTAAAGCTGATTCTAGCGGACTCAAAATGTCATTGTGGTCTTCAGGTGAGAGTAGGGGCTTATGGAGGTCAGGTGATCAATGGAACTTCAGCAAAGGTCTGACGCACAGTGGGCCTAGTAGACCCCGTAGTCATTCCCTCTGTTTGAAAGTGCACAACCGGGATACATACACTCAGTGCCTGGTGGAATCCTCTCATCGGTTCCATAACCTGCAGTGCGATGCAATTACAGTTGGATAAGCTAAGTGGGAGCCATAAGAGTTGCCTTTGCCCGGTACAATGGTAAAACCCAATCCAATGTTGCATTCCTGGAGAAACTGCAGGGATTAGTGCCACCATCAAGGACTCAAAGGATGCAGAGGTGACGGCGCCCACCGCATCTCCATTTAATTCTCCCACTGGGCCTGAGAAGAAGAGAGAGTGTCCTGGGGAGTGACAGTGGATTGCCATAACGTGAGGCAATTGTTAACTCAGTTGTACCCGATGTGGTGTCCTTGCTCGGGCCAATGGACACGTCCCTGGCAATTGGTATCAGCTCTTGATTTGGCAAATGCCTTCTTCTCCTTACGCATCCATAAGGACCATCAGAGACAATTTGCTTTCAGCTGGCAAGGCCAGCAAACCACCATCACTGCCCTGCATTGGGGTTGTAATAACTCCCCAGCCCTGTGCCACAGCCTCATTTGCAGGGATCTCGATGGCCTTTCTCTCCCACAAGAGATGGCACTGGGCCTTTCCACTGACGATACTGGACTATGCTGATGGGACCAAGTGAGCAGGATTTGTTAGTACAGCATGTGAGAGACAGAGGAGGGGAAACAAATCTAACTAAAATTCAAGCTATTTATAAGTCAGAGAGAGTTCTAGAAGCCTGACGGTGTGAGTATGTAGAGATGTCCCTTCCAAGGTAAGGGATGGGTTACCGCACCTGGCTTCCCCTCCAACTGAAAAAGAGGCGCCATGTCTAATGGGCCCATCTGGATTTTGGAGGCCACACATTCCTCATTGGGAATCATACCCTGGCTCATTTCCTGAGTGACTCAAAAAGCTGCTAGTTTTGAGTGGGGCCCAGGACGAGCAAAGGCTCTGCAACAGCTCCAGGTGCTGTGCAGGCTGCTCTGCCCCGGCCGTGTGATCCAGGAGGTTCAGTGGTGCTGAGGGCAGCGGCCGGTGGGGGCACTGTGTGAAGTCTCTGGCAGGCCCAGTGGGTGAACTGCCATCATCCATAGACAACTACTTGCCCTTTGAAAAACAGCTCTTGGCTTGGTGCTGGGCCTTAGTGGGAACTGAACACTTGATCATGGAAACCAGGTCACCATGTGACCTCAGCTGCCCATCATGAGCTTCTCTACTGGTTTTTTTTCCCTTTCTTTCTTTCCTTCCTGTTTTCCTCTCCCCTCCCCCTCTCTCCTTCCCTCTCTCCCTAAGTTT
>PVKN010016401.1:0-17959 GCA_004027915.1 Capromys pilorides | reverse complement strand
TTTTTTTTTTTCAGAACTGAGGCTTGAACTCAGGCCCTTGCGCCTGCCAGGCAAGAACTTATTCTACTGAGCTATCTCCCCAGCCCCTAGGAGGATCATCTTGATCTTGAATTCAAGGCCAGCATGAGTTACGAAATGAGTTCAAGGCCAGCATGGACTACATAGCAAGACCTTGTCTCAAAACATCAGCAAACAAAGACAAAACTGCTCAGTCAGGTATTTTTGCTACGAACCATCTTGTAAAGCTTGACAAAGGAGTGAGAGGTATCAGGAATAGCCCCAGCCTCAGAGCCTGAGACTCCACTCCCTGCTCCTCTAATTACTGCCAGGGAGAAGAGAATAGAAAAGTAACCCCTCCCCCCACACACACCTCTACTGTTCCTGGTCCATAGAGTGCTGGGAAATTCTGCCCTTCCTTTGTGGTTAAACATCCATTTTTCAGGGCCTGTGAGATAGCTCAGTGGGCTAAGCTCCCGCTTAGGCAAGCCCAAGCACGGGTTCATCCCTGGCACCCCATGCTTCTCCCATCACATGCGGCCATACCCCAGCCCCACCCCTGGGGTGTGCTGGCCAACAAGACTGGGTGTGGTGGTGCACGCCTGTAATCCCATACTTCGGAGGCTGAGGCAGGAGGATCAGTGCAAGTTCGAGACCAGTCTGGGCTACAAAAGTGAGTTCATGGCCAGTTTGAACTGCATAGTGAAACCCTGTCTCAAAAAGACCAAAAAAAAAAAAAAAAAAAATCTATATTTCAGCCAAATGTGGATTCAATCTCCACCTTCTTTCTTTTTTTAGCACAGGGTCTACAGGGTCTCACTACATAAATCAGACTCATAGTGAGCCTCCTGTTTTCAGCCTCCCAAGCGCTGGGATTATAGGCGCACCGCCACACCAACCAGGCTCAAATCTCCATCTTAGTGCATCCTAGAGGTGAGGCCAACACAGGTGCTGGAGATTGAACCCTGGCTGCTGCGCTCTACCTAAACAGGCACTTTAGTCTGCTGAGCTATCTGGCTGGCCCCCACTTTCATAGTATTTATGCACTGAGCTAGTTGCATTTATTCAGTGACCAAGGTTTCTTATGTTATTTTATTTTATTATGGTGGGGATCAAAGCCAGGGCTCATACATGCAAAGCACAACCTCTACCACTGAGCTGCACCGCTGCACGCATCGTTCTGGGCTCTGGGAATAGAACAAAATCACCCAATCTCTGCCCCTGTAGGGATTCTATTCCCATGAGATGGAACAGATAATAAAGCCAATGCCTGTGTAAGCTAGGTGATAAGCAAAGACGACAAGGAGAGAAGAGATGACAAGGGGAGATTTTTGGTCCTGGAGATTAAACCCAGGGCCTCAAGTACACTAGGCAAATGATCTAGCACCAAGCTACTCCCTAGGTCCAGAATTAAACTTTTGTGGTGTGTGTGTCTCAACAACAAACAAACAAACATGTTCCAGGTGGCAGGGAGTGGCAATGCAAAGGCCCTGAGGTAGGAACAAACTTGGAACACATTTGGAAGAATCTCGGAGCAATGGCGGCAGGGCTGTGACCCAGGAGCGGCTTGGCTCTGCTGAGCCTTGCTTTTCCTTGCCTCTGAGTTAGATCCGGGTTTCCATCCTGAGAGGTCGGGAGTAAGGATTCCGTGAGAATCATGCTGGTAGCATGCCTGGTACCGTGTGAGCTATGAGGATGGGAAACCAGGCCAAGAAGCGGGGGCAGAGAAAGGCTGCCAAGATAAGCAGGAGTCCCCAGGGCTGAGGGGAGGCACTGGTTTTCCTCCCTAGAGCGTCCTGCAGCTTGGCCCCGGTGGCGCACACCTGTCATACTGGTACTCTGCAGGCCGAGGCAGGATTGCACTAATTCCAGGCCAGCCTGGGCTATGTATCAAGAGCCTGTCTCAAAAAAAAACCCCTAGGGGTTGGAGGGGCAAATCAAGCTGTTTTGGACTCTCCAGGAAACTTCCTTACAAAACCCCACTCTTGGGCCAGGAATATAGCTCAGTGGCATAAGTGCCAGCCTGGCAAGCGCAAGGTCCCGAGTTCAATTCCCGATAACACACAGGGCGCACACACACACTCACACACACGCCACTCTTCTCGCTTAGATGGGAAACTGAGGCACGCGCTGGCGCCTGGGCTGATAGAGGCCGAGCAGGGATCCGACTTGGGCGGTGATGAGGCTGGTCCCCTCCGGAGTGGGGTGTGGGATCAGCGCCCTCTCGCTTCCTTTTGCTCACCTGCCAGACTGAGGCATGGGACTGCTACAGAGACGAAGAGATACTGGACAGGGCGGTGAGACTCGAGGGCGGGGAGAGACAGAGGCAGAGACAGATGACACAAACAAGATCCAGACCCAATAAGGACCGCCCCGTCGGGGGACCCCGGGCTGCACTGTGGGGGACCAGCCGAAAGCTCCCCACCCCGCCCCCGTCATGCCAGGGATGTGACTTCAGAGTCCGCGCGGATTCTATAAATGGCCAAGCGACTGCAGACTGCGGACCCGGGCCGAGTGATTCAGCGCGTGACGTCACCGATGCCCAGACCCCCCCCCCAGCCTGCCCCAGCCTGCCCCGCCCCCTTAAGGCCCCGCCTCCGGATCAGCCCCGCCCACCGAGGGCTACGGTAGTCGGGGGAGCCGAGGAGCCGGACCTCGCATGCGCAGTGGTGACCTGCGGCCCACAGCGCGAGGGTGGCTGGTGGGACTTGTGCATGCTTCGAATCCCGGACAGCTGGTTTCAACTCCCGGTGTCTAATGTAGAACTCACCTCCTCGGGCTGTGAGGAATGTGAGCACAGGTCCAAAGCCCCTAGTATACAGCAGTGCTAATTGCCGTCTTACTGGATGCGGTTTGCTGTGGTTCCAACCTAGCATGACAGTGATCCTCTCAAGGGGAGGACTAGGGGCTGGGGAGATAGCTCCGTGGCACTTGCCTGCCTGGCAAGTGCAAGGTCGTGAGTTCAAACCCTGGTCCCGCAAACAAAACAAAACAAAACAAAACAAAACAAAACAAAACAAGGGGAGGATCTGGTTTTTGCCTAGGTCTGGGATGCCACTGGCACCCGGCAGGTGGAGGTCAAGATGCTGGTTCAAATCCTGCAATGCCCATGACAACCCCCTACTTGGAAGAATTATCCAGCCCTGCCTGTCAGCAGAGCCCAAGTTCAGAAAATGGGCCCTAGCCTCACCGCCTTAGCGGCAGACAGAAGTTTGAGTTCAGATTCTACTTGCCCCAGTGAGCTCTGGCAGAGCGACTCTGTGCCGTGAACTTGGGTTCCTCCCTTAGTGACAGATGACACCGGGCAGCTCCGGGTGCTGCGAGGATGGAGGGATTTATACTCGTGGCTTAGTAGACGCCCGCCAGACATCATCTCCTTCACACATCATTAGTGTGTGGCTGGTCGCTGACGCGTCCGGGGTCACAGTCATGGTGTGAGTACAGTGTCCACCCCTGTGGTCCAGGGTCCCAGCTGTGGCTGCGTGCAGAGTGGCCTGGCTGGAACAGTTGGGGTGCTCTTTTGTGTGTGTGTGTGTGTGTGTGTGTGTGTGTGTGTGTGGTACCCCGGATTGTACTCAGGACCCTGAGCTTACCCGGCAAGCGCTTATTCTATGAGCTATCTCCCCGGGCCCCATGGGGTGCTTTTAACGCAGTCTTTCGGGGCTCGAGAGATCCATGGGTAGCTGGGAAGGGTAGATCCAGTGTCTCTGCTGTGTCGCAACGCTCCAAGGGGTGGAAGGTGTAGGGCCAAGGTGCCAGATCAGGCGCTATAGCCCGAATCCTTCTCCTGAGCCGGGCTCTGCGCTGGGAGTGTTGGGGGCAATATTTTTTCTTAGATTCCTTCTTCTGTTTCTCCTCCTTTTCTTTCTCCTCCTCGTCTACTTCTTTCTTTTAATTTTTTTTTTTTTTAATTTAGTACAGGATGAACAGGGTTTCACTACGGAGATCAGACTTGTAGTCTCCTGTTTACAGCCTCCCAAGTGCTGGGATTGCAGGAGTACACCACCAAGCCTAGTCTCAATCTCTGTGACCCGGGGGCTGGGCCAGCACGGCAGGCTCGGGAATTGAACCCCTGATTCCTGCATCTGCCTAAACAGGTGCATTAATCTGCTGCGCTAGTTGGCTGGCCCTCCACTTCTTTCCTTTTCGTCTTCTTTTCTTCTTTTTATCTTCAGTACTGGAGTGGAACCCATGGCCTTGCTGTTCAAATATTTCCCACTAAGCTACACCCCAGCCCTTTCTGCTTTATTCTGACACAGGTCCTCACTAAATTGTCCAGGCTGGCCAAACCTGCTCAGCCTCTGGATAGCTGGGATTACAGATGTATACGCCGTGTTGTACCAGCTGCTGATATTCCTCGTTTTGTTTTGTTTGAGATAGGGTTTTACTATGCAGTTCAGGCTGACCTTGAACTTATTTTGTAGCCCAGGCTGGTCTTGTATTTGAAGCAATCCTCCTGCTTCAGCCTTCTGAGTGCTGGGGTTACAGGCATGTACAACCATGCCCAGCTTGTAGTATCCTTCCTTGTTTGTTTGTTTATTTATTTATAGATACTAAGGATTTTTATTCTTTCTTTTAAACTGTATTTATTTTATGGCCGGCTCAGCCTGCCCTGGGGAGTGGGGGCTGGTGCAGTGTGTGGTGCTGGGGATCGAACTGCGGTCCCTGCAGTTGCCTAAGCAGGCGCTTTAGACCGCTGAGCTATGTGGCCAGCCCCTGCAGTATCCCTTCCGATCATCACAGTAGGTCCACGGGGCAAAGGAGATCATCAGCCCATTTTACAGATGGGGAAGCCCAGAGAGGAGAGAGGATTTACCCAAGGCTATATATAGTTGGGGATGCCTGGATTCAAGCCCGGGATGCTGCTTCTGAAACTTCCACTGCTTCCCGAGTGGAGAAGGAAACTGATGACCTCAGAGATAGAGACTCAGAGACCCTGTCCAGGACCCGGGACAGTGGGGGGAGGGGACGGGGAAGAAACCTACCGTGGGTTTGATCAAGCCCCCCTCCCAGAATAACGCACGCCGCCCCTCCAGGCGGAAACTCTGACACCATCAGCTCCCAATACCAAGGCCCTGACATCACGAGGGAAGGGGGGTGGCTAAGGTGGGGTGCCCCGCCCCTCGGCAGGCCCCGGCGGCCAATGGGGCGTTCTTAGAGGAGACCCGGGTGCCTCTGGAGCTTCAAAAACGTGTGAGCAGGGTGCAGCCGGAGCCTCGCTGCTGTCACCTGGGCTGCCTGCGTCCCGCCCTGCCCAGCCAGAGCCCGCCCGTCAGCATGTCCTCTGCCCACTTCAACCGGGGCCCTGCCTACGGGCTGTCAGCCGAGGTCAAGAACAAGGTAAGCCCCTGCCGGGCCAGAGCCCCGCTCTCGGGGTTCCCCGAGCCTCCTGCTGCCCGCCACACGTGACCTGGAGTCTGATGCGGGAGGATGGCTGCTGGGTAGGGGCTGTCTTTCTCCCCCTCTGGAACATCCCAGAGGTCTCAGCCACTTTGGGGGTAACAGAGTAAGGGCACCCAGCCACCCACAAACAAAGATGCGCCTGCCTTACAAAGACCCCGAATTTATCTAAGTCTTATGACAACTCCGTGATGCTAGCAGGGGACTCTTGGGCAAAACTTGATTTTTCTTGCAGCTTGACAACTTGGGGCGCGTTTGAGATTGGGGGGTTCCTGGGAGGTGAGAAAACGTTTGGGAAGTCAGAGGAAGAGGGAGACAGTTGGGGAGGGAGGGAATGGGGGTCAGGGACTCTGGGCCGGGGTCTCCTTACTGCAGGGCTGGAAGACACTGGGAAGCCAACTTCTGCTACAAATGGGTAAACTGAGGCTCAGAAAAGCCAGGCCAGTGGCTAGGGCCGTAGGCAAGGCAGGGGCTGAGCTGGGCTTTGGACTAAACCGCCTCCTTCACCCCTCCCCCACACACCAGGAGGGGAACGCTTTCTCCAGGTTAGGGGACTTGAAGTCTCGTCCCCCTAGACCCTTTCAAGAGGTTCTCCAGGGGAGGAGCTCCAGCCCCATTTGACAGAGAGGAACACTGAGGCCCTGCTGGCTTTTCCTAGGGTTCCAGAACGAGGAAGCGGGGAGCTGGGATTGCACCCTAGACAGGGGACCCTTGGCTGGGGGAGGGGGCGGGTGCCAGGCGGGAATCGGATCTCAGCGCCGCCCCCTCCCCCCAGCGCCGGCCCCAGAGTCGCGCAGAGCCGCCGCGCCATATAAGGCGGCCTTGGGGAGCCGGGCGCTCTATATAAGGGCTGGTTTGCTTTATAAAGACGGGCTGGAGCGGAGCGGGACCGCGGGGCTGGGGCAGGTGAGCGGCCGCCCCTGCCCACCTCCCCCTGCTCAGGGGAAGAGACAGCCCGGTGCTCAAGGATCTGGGATCTTGGAGAAAGACGCGGTGGAGGGACAAAGTGGGAAGGGAAAGGGAGGGGTAGGATACAGAGAGAGCTACTGGGAGCAAGCAACACAGGAGAGGGGACAGAGCTGGATGAGAAGGAGCCCCTGAATGTGGAGATGCAGCAGCCCCACCCCTTCCTGCACAGCCCAGGCCCCTGGGGTCAGAAGTGAGCCACGGCCCTGCAGGTCTTTGATGCAAAGCTATGAGCACCACCACTCCAGGACAAGTGCCAGCCACCCAGAGAGAGAGGGACCCCAGGGTGGAACCGAGGAAGGAGAGACAGAGATAGAGAGGAGGCTGAGGCAGGAGGTTCACAAGTTCAAGGGCAGCCTGGGCTACATATTGAATTCAAGGCCAGTCTGAACTACATAGAGACCCTGTGTCAACAAAACAAACTAAATCAAAGGAAGAGAAATACCTAGAAAGCTGTGGTGGCGCACGACTGTAATTCCAGCACTCAGGAGGCTGAGGCAGGAGGATCCTTGTGAGTTTGGTACCAGCCTGGGCTACAAAGTGAGCTCAAGGCCAGCCTGAGCTGCATAGATAGATGGACCCTGACTCAAAGGTAGGAAAAGAAAAGAAAAGAAAAAAATCAGCACCACTGACAAAAAGAGAGAGGCAGGTCGGGGCGAGACCCAGGCAAGCCCCTACTCTACTCAGACACTGAGCCAGGGGTGCAGTGGGAGGGACTAGGGACCCCAAGGTGGCACCAGCCAGCCAGCACCCAGGGGCGCCCCCTTTACAGCTTTTCTCCTCCCCTGCCTGGAGCCCCCTCTTCCAATGGTGGGGGGTGCAGTGAGGCAGGAGCCAGGGAAAGCTAGACCCCAATTTGGCCCAGAGGGGGAACCAGGAGATCAGGCGCTGCCCCCCTCCCAGCTCCAAGGGTTTGGCTCGCACTCCCCCCCATTCATTCTCTGGTGCCAAACCTCAGAATGCCCGGAATGGCCCCCTGGGCAGGTGCCACCCCATCCCTGGCCCTCAGCCCCGCCCCCACCCCCCAGGACGCAGGACAGAATTGCCTTAGTTGGGATGGGACGAAGCAGCAGATGAGGCCCAGGAAGGCTCGGCTTGCACCCAGGCAGCCACGGTTGCTCTCCGGGGCCTGCACCCTCACTCTCCCCTGTGCCCCCAACCCCCAGCTGGCCCAGAAGTACGACCACCAGCGGGAGCAGGAATTGCGAGAGTGGATCGAGGGTGTGACTGGCCGCCGCATCGGCAACAACTTCATGGACGGCCTCAAGGACGGCATCATCCTGTGCGAGTGAGTGGGGCTGCCGAGGGCCTGGCACCTGCCACCGCCACCACCACCACCCCCACGGAGCTCCTCACCTCCCTCCGGGCGCCACAACCTGGCTGGCTTGCACACTTTCTACCCGATACCTCCAAACAGTCTCAATAATTATCGCGCCCATTTAACAGGCAAAGAAAACTGAGGCTCAGCTGGGCATGATAGTGCACGCCTGTCATCCAGCACTCTGGGAAGCCAAGCCAGGGGGATCTCAAATTCCAACCCAGTGTGGGCAATTTAGTGACTTAGTGAGACCTGCTTCAAAAACATCAAAATAAACCACAGAAAACAAAGTCTCAGGCACTGGGAGGGAGAAGTCCAAGGTGCTTATCTTGTTCCTTGTTTCAAAAAAAAAAAAGAGTAGGGAGCGAACTAACCAATGAGTCATTCACTCACTCATTCATTTACTCATTCATTCATTCACTCACTCATTCATTCATTCACTCATTCATCATTCACTCACTCATTCACTCATTCATTCACTCATTCACTATTCACACACTCATTCATTCACTCATTCACTCATTCACTCACTCATACCCCAAGCACTTACAGCATGTCCCCTGCTGTGTGCAGGCCTCTGTTCTAGGCACAGGGACAGGGAGCCACTGGAAACCTGGAGCACAGTGAGAGAGACAGGTGGAATCCATCAGATGCTCACACACGGGTGAGCTTTCGCAGGAGTAACATCTGAACTCAACCTCAGAGGACTCCAGGGAGATCTGAGAGAAGAGCCGGTAGATAGCAGGGATGGCCTGCGCAGAGGCCCTGAGGCCCTGAAGGCGGCTCTAGACTGGTGGGGAGTTGGGGGCGGGGTAAGCCAGGGAATTCACTGCAGCCCAGCCAGGCAGGATGTAGGCTGGTCCAGAAGAGGATTGTAAACTGGGCATGGTGGCGCATGCCTGTAAATCCTAGCACTTGGGAGGCTGAGGTGGGGAGAGAGGGGATCACTGTGAGTTCATAGGCCAGCTTGAAACACATAGCCAGACTTTTGAAAACAAAACAACACAAAATAAAAGAGTTTGAGTTTTATTCTGAAGTCACAGGGGCAGTGGTGCCTGAATTGAAGAGTAATTTCAATTTTGTGTGTGGGTGCTAGGGTTGGAACCAGGGCTCCTGCGGCGCCAAGGAAGGGCTGTGTACCCCCAGCTCCCCTTATATTATTGGGGTCAGGGTCTCCTTAAATTCCTGGGGCTGGCGTCAACCTTGTGACCCTCCTGCTTCAGCTTCCTAGTAGCTGGGATTATGGGGCGTGCACCACCATGTGGCCTCCTTCATCTTTTTTTTAGTGGCCAGCTCAGTCTACCCTGGGCTGGGGGTGGGGCTGGCACAGCATGTGGTGCTGGGGATCGAACCATGGTCCCTGTGATTGCCTAAGCTTGCCTAAGCAGGCGCTTTAGACCATTGAGCCATCTCGCCGGCCCCTTCTTCATGGTTTTTAAAGGCTTTTTTCCTGGCTGCTAGATGAGGAAGATGTCCAGGGGGATGAGGCAGGATCTGGGAGTGCCAGGGTGGCCGATGCCAGAGGTGGCCCAGGGCAGGGTGGAGTGGCTCCCAGATGTGTTTAGAGGACTCGCTCAGGGAGCAGATGTGGGACTGGGCCACAGGAAAGGGGGGCCACGTGCAAGAACCCCAGCTTTCATTGAGCACCTGGAAGGGTAGATGCTGATTTACTAAGCTAGGAAAGATGGAGGGAGGAGGACCTTGTCAGGTAGGGGCATCAGGAGTCCCGGGTGGGGTGTGGGCACTTTAAACCCATGAGATGGGCCATCGATACAGCTCAGTGGTCTAAGTGCCTGCCTGGCAAGCACAAGGACCTGAGTTTGATTCCTAGTACCAAATGCTGCGCTGGCTACTAAAACCAGGTGTGGTGGTGCATGCCTGTAATCCCGGTGCTGAGTGGGTGGTGAGACAGGAGGATCACTACAAGTCCAAGCTGTATAATGAAACCCTGTGCCAAATAAATAAATAATAATAAAATAAACACTTTGTCGACCCTGTGGAGGAAGACAGATTGGAGGGGGAGAAGTCTGAGCTACAGGGAGATGCTGGGGAGCAAATCACTAGCACATCCAGAGCCCCAAAAATCAAGGCAGTGGTGAGATCCCCAAAGGGGTCAGGGTGGCCAGGGAAATCCCATGTGGGCTCCCTGCTGTGGCTGTGAGAGAGGCCATCACTGAGATACAGCCAACGCTGAGGCCCCGGGAAGCTGGGCAGAGTGGCACAGGCCTGTCATCCCAGCACAAAGGAGGCTAAGGCAGGAGGAGCCCAGTGAGCCCAAGGCCAGCCTGGGCTGCAAAGTGAGTCTGAAGCCAACCTGGACTACATAGCAACACTATCTCAGAAAAACCCTCAGTCAATCAGTGACGCTGCAGGCAACCCAGGCCAAGGTGCAGGAGACACCGTGACACAGGGACTTTCTAGAGGGTGACCCCTTTTCTCTGAGCCCTAAGGGTGTGCTGGCATGGCTTGGCCGGGGGCCCCAAGAGCTGACTGCTAGCCTTTTTCATAGATTCATCAATAAGCTCCAGCCAGGCTCAGTGAAGAAGGTAAATGAGTCGACCCAAAACTGGCATCAGGTAAGGTCGGCAAGCCCTTGGCCTCTTGTTCCTCAGCCCCCTGCCCTCCTGTCCCTGACACCCCCTGCTCCCTGCAGCTGGAGAACATCGGCAATTTCATCAAGGCCATTACCAAGTACGGGGTGAAGCCCCATGACATTTTCGAGGCCAACGACCTGTTTGAGAACACCAACCACACCCAGGTGCAGTCCACGCTCCTGGCCCTGGCCAGCATGGTGAGCGGGGGACCCAGGTGGGCACTGGCCGGGGGCTGTGTGACAGCAGTGCTGCCCAGGCTCTAGGGGGACAAGCAGGTGCTTCACACTCTCTCCTCACCACCCCCAGGCCAAGACGAAAGGCAACAAGGTGAATGTGGGGGTGAAGTACGCGGAGAAGCAGGAGCGGAAATTTGAGCCAGAGAAGCTGAGAGAAGGGCGGAACATCATCGGGCTGCAGGTCCTGCCCGGGCCCCCCCAGGGGGTCATGGGAGGGCGGCTTGGGCTCTGCAGGATGTGGGGACGGAGTATTTGGCAGCAACTGTAGGCTAGGCATTCTCTGGCTCTGTCTCTGTCTGTCTCTGTCTGTCTGTCTGTTTGTCTGTCTGTCTCTGTGTTTTTGAGAGAGGGACTTGCTATGCAGTTCAGGCTGGCCTTGAACTCATTTTGCAGCCCAGGCTGGTCTGGAACTCAAACTCAAAATGATCTTCCTGCCTCAGCCTCCGGAGTGCTGGGATTACAGGTGTGCGCCACCACACCTGGCTTTCTTGGTTTTTCCATTGACTAAGTCTCTTCCTCTGCCAGTCACCCTGGGGATAGGTACTGTCTTTGCCAAAGAGGGAAACTGAGGCCTGAAGAAGCTAGCTCGCTCCCAGATAGCCTCCTTGAGGCGATGCTGGCCATGAGTTACTCTCTTCTAAGCCTCGGTTTCCAACCTGTCCCCTGAAGATGGCAGTAGTGCCTGGTGCTTTGACACCCACCATGTCTTGTGGCCCCCGGGGAGGATCTGGTCCTTGGGGTGATTCTCCCTCTGTCTTTCTAGATGGGCACCAATAAGTTTGCCAGCCAGCAGGGCATGACAGCCTACGGCACCCGGCGCCACCTCTATGACCCCAAGCTAGGCACCGACCAGCCGCTGGACCAGGCCACCATCAGCCTGCAGATGGGCACCAACAAGGGGGCCAGCCAGGTGAGCTGAGCTGCGGGGTGCCTGCCCGGCCTGGGCCCTCCCTGTGCCCACAGCTGGACCTCACTGTCCTTTCCCTCCTCAGGCGGGCATGACGGCACCTGGTACCAAGCGGCAGATCTTCGAGCCCGGCCTGGGCATGGAGCACTGCGACACGCTGAACGTCAGCCTGCAGATGGGCAGCAACAAGGGCGCCTCCCAGCGGGGCATGACGGTGTATGGGCTGCCGCGCCAGGTCTACGACCCCAAGTACTGCCTGACACCCGAGTACCCCGAGCTGGGCGAGCCCGTGCACAACCACCACCCACACAACTACTACAACTCTGCCTAGGCCCCGGAGGGCTGCTGCCGCTGCCGCTGCTGCTGCTGTAGGCTGGATCCCTACCCCTGCATGGCACCCCCAGCCCCTGGCACCTGCCTACAGGGTTACAGTTTGGGGAGAGCGGTCTGTAGGGGGCCCGTGTGTCCAGGGCAACGGGCCCTTCTCTCTGTAGCGCTGCAGGGTCCAACACAGCCGGGGTGTCCTCAACAGCACCCGAAGGGCGCACTGAGCAGAGCTATCCAGCTGCCCCACTCCCTCACAAGTGGGTACCCCGGGACTAGAAGCCTCCCTTTCCAAGCAAAGCCCCCAGAGCCCAGGCTCAGCCCGGCCTCGGCCCCCTCCCTCGGCGGGAGCGAACTGCATGCCCGAGACGCAGTGGACACACGCGGTTTGGTTTGTGGCGACCGGCAACTGGCGTAGGCGGTGTGACGCGGTGTTTGTAACATGAGCACTTTTTCTATTTCACTGGAGCACAATAAACAGCTGTAAAAGCACAGGAGCCCTCAGGGATGCTCTCAGGCTGGGTACTGGGGCCAAGAGGCTTTCAAACCCATACAGACAGTCCTGCTTGGATACGCCCCGCCTGGGGTCCCCAAACTTAGGAAGGGGCTCCACAGCAGGAGCTGACGGAGGCCTCAGCTGTCTCTAGCTCTGCTCACTGCTGCCCGAGCTCTGCTGCCATCAGATCAGTGTGCGTTCGGTTTTCTCACACGAGCATAGACCTTCCTGCCAGCCGTGGGAGAGAAATCCTCCTGGAGTCACCCCCAACCCTTCACCATCCTCTGAGCCCCAGCCACGGAAAAATGCAAGCTCCACACACCTTTCCAAAAGCCCGTGGCTTGTGGCAAGGAAGACCAGCTGCTGAGACTGGCTAGACAAGGGGCCGACTTTCACTCTCCAGGCTCGGAGGGCGCTGGGCCCTCCCAGGCCTGGTGCTGCTGCAAAATGCCACGCAAGGGTCCTGGGGCCATTGTGGGTAGGGCCAAGCCTTCAGCCCAGGACAGGAGGGATTGGGGAAGCTGGGAGGCTTGGCCTTCAGGCCAGGTGATGGTCGGTCGGCAAGCAGCTGGGGTGCACTGTGTGTCTGGCTGCCTCTGAGCCCAGCTTGTGTCCTGAGTTAGCCTTGCTGGCCCAGAACCCTAGTCTGTGGCGAGGGCACCCACCTCCTTATGCTTCAGAGAGGATCTTGTTTTCTCAGTGAAGGGCGGGCCCCAGCTGTCCAGGGAGGGAATGCAGAAATGCAAGGGACTGAGCTGCCTTTGGCTCGTCCCACCCACCCCAGGACAAGGGTCGTGAGGTTGGAATGTGGGGACCCACAGAGACAGACACCAGAAGCGCCACTCACAGACGCGCACAGCCCCTGGGGCCTCGTAAAGCAGATTCCAGGCTCGTTCAGTGGCTCAAGGAGGCTATGCTGGGAGGACGGAGTACTCGTGCTGGCCCGGGGCCCGGCCTCCTTGCGAAAACAGCACCATATTAGCACTCGGCCTGTCAAAAGGGGGCCGGAGGGTGTTGGAGGAGCGGGCGCCTCCTGGCTGGAACCTGAAGGGCACCCCCCAGCCAGGTGCCTGCCTGCCCCGCTGCAGGGTCCTCAGGGAGGAGGAGGGGAGGCAGGACTACCAGGGAGGGCGGGTCACCACGGTCCTGACCTGGCAGGTCTGTGGGACACGCGCCAGGCCCAGGAGTGCAGCCCAGTGGCCAGGCTTCCTGGGCCACTCGACAGCTTCCTTAGCCATTTGTACACGTCACTGTCTGGGGAGGCCCCAGAGCCACTTGCTCCTGTCCTCAGCCCTGGCTTGGAAGTCCCCTGCCTAGCAGAGGCCCCCGGCCTGCCCAGGTGGTCAGGGTCAGGGCCGTCACTCTTGCTACGTGAATCCCGCTGGCACCTCCCACCTCGGCCGATGTTTGTTCACTTCTATAGACTGTGAGGGTTCTCCGGTTTCCTTCTGCCACCTCCAGGATGGCCAGGGAGCCGTCTGTGCGCTTCCCTCAGCCCGGAGCCGGGATGTTTAGGGAAGTGGATCACGGGGTCCACAGCCCTGCTTCCTACCAGGGTTATCCCTGGCAACTGCCTCCCAGGGTAAGAAGCCCTGACAGCTGGGTAGATCTCGGGGTGCCTGACTAGGAGGCAAGCCCCTCACCACCCTCTTCGGCCATCTCCCCTAGTTTTCACTGCGTGCTATAAACACCAGGTCATGCCTCACCCTGAATTCACCCAAGAAGTTCTGCACAGCCAGCAATTTGCAATGGTTGTTTTATTGGGGGGCTCACGACCAACAGCTTTCCCAAGCCAGCCCTGGCTCCTCTATATAAAAGTAACAGATGAAATGGGCTTCCAGTTGGTGCAGGGGGGCTGGCGCGCTCCACCAAGGGAGCCGGGGTACTAGGGCTTCAACGCCAAGGTACAGGGGCAGACTGCTGTGGAGGCTAGAGAACTCCTGCGTGCATCTCCTGTCCTGCGAGGATACCAGGAAAATTCCTCTAAGGGAAACTGAGGCCTAAAGCCAGGGGAGACTGGGGGCAGAAGAGGAGCAGCCCAACGAGGGCCCTCAGGATTGGCAACTCAACTGCTCCCCAAGCCTAGAGGCACAAACACTCACTCACGCCCACCACAGACACACTGGGTCCAAGCCACCCTGGACCCACCCCCCACCCCTGGACCCCTGGAATGTCTCTGTGTTAGTGCCCAGTGGATGGGTCCATGGCTGGCAGGGCTGCGCAGGGGGGTGGGTCCTTGGCGTCGCTACTGATTGGCTGCCTCGCAGGCATCTATCCAATCGCTGTACACATCCACAGGCTCTGACAGATAAGTGATGGGCGTCTGGAATTCCTCTAGGCACACAGTACAGGAAATGACTCCAGTGTTTCTGGCACGGTCCCTAAAACAAGATGAGGTGGACAGTGACCCTTCAGCCTGCAGGTGGTCGCCTCCCAAGCTGAGAGGCCCCGGGCAGACCAGAGGATGGCAGAGAAGGGGGACTGGAAGAGGCCCAGTGCCAGTGAGGTAGGACACCTCATCTCACTCACATTTTTACATCGCAGGACTTCTCATGGTTACAGAAGGGGCAGGTAAACTGGGTCTCTAGGGTGCCTGTCATCTTCTTCTTTGGCGGCGGCTTCCTTTTCGACTTCCTGCGTCCCATGGCTTCAAGTAGATGAATCTGGGGACACAGGGGAGGGCAGAAGTGAGAGGTCTTGCTATGTATTCCAGTGTGAACTTGAACTCACTAAGCCAAGGCTGGCCTCAAACTCAGTGATCCTTCTGCCTCAGCCTCCTGAGTAGCTGAGATGGCAGGTATGTGCCACCATACCAGGCTCCCAGGTCCGATCCAAGACGATCCACACAGGTTCTGGGTAACAGAGGTGAGAACAAGCCTTAAATTACTTAAGCTCTCTGTGTGAGGTTCCCTTGCCTACCAATAAGAGGTGAGCCAGGCATGTCTATCATGCCAGTATGGGGGAGGCTGAGGCAGGAGGATCACCGAGTTCAAGGCTAGTCTGAACTATATATTGAGACCCTATCTCAGGAGGAAAAGAAAAAGAAAAAAAAAAAAACGAGAATGAGAAAGAATTTCAAATATTGGCAAGTGCTCTGAGGTGACAAGAAAAGGCCCTTCCTAGGTGGGTGGTGTTTAAGCCGAGGCTGAGCATCTGGAGGAGACCAGGATGTTCTCGCAGAGGGACTGGCAAGTGCCAGGGCCCGGGGGCACATCGCTATTCTATTAAGAGCAGGGCAGCAAGTCAAGGCCCTGGAGGGAGAAGGCCTTGAGACGCAAGGAGGAAAACACCAGCCCAAGATCCTGCAGGCTGAGGAAGTAGGAAGGCGTCACCTCGTCTGCAGCCCACACTGCCGCCTAGCAGTGTAGCGACCACTTGTTGAGTAAACGGATTTCCAGGCTCGGGTTACAGACGGACCCCGGAACCTCCCGGGACCTAGGGATTTCAAGTCCCCTGCGCCATCCCGGGATCGGGGTTTGGCTCTTGCCAAAGGCTAAGCACGTCAGGGTGGTAATGGAAGAGAGCTGATTCCCCCACTCCACCTACCGGGACCCCAGAAGTGAGGAATGGGCTGTGGCTGCTGGATCATAAAGGCTTCGGCGTCGCCTCCCGATCGCCGCCTGCAGGAACCAGGCCCAGAGCGTCCCCACTTGGTACCTGGGGTCTGGGGGGATTCATCTCATTTGAGTGAGACCCAAACCACGGGCTCCCGATGCCTGCTTCAGGTTCCCAGTGTGACCCCAAGCAGGAGGGCGCCCAGTCCCATCCAGCCCCAAAGCCCTACCGTGCAGACCCTCACCTGCACTCGCTTTCCCTCGCAGCAAAGGCCAGTTCACCCGGGAGACAGTGACTTCCGGCTCCTGGCGGAAGTGGAGCTCTAGATTCGATTCAGGTCCCGCCCAGCCGTAGCCTAGACAACCGGGAGAGTATGCCCCGCCTCCTTCACGCCTGCTCTACGTCCATACATATGCAAATTACGAGCGGCGCACTGGAGGCGCAGCGCGCCTGCGTGGTGAGCAGAGCCTAAGTTATTTTTCCAAAACGCCTGACTGCTGCACCTAGTTCTATTCCCAAGAGTGGCTGTTGTAGCCTGACGTTGGACCTCACAGTGTCTCTGTTCTTGTCTCTATCCTAGTAAGGAATATAATTTTTCATTAAACATTTTAAATTATGATTAACATGTATCAAGTGCACAAATTAATAGGGTTCATTATGACATTTGCACACTCGCAGAAAGCATGCATCGGTCCTGTTCACAGCAAGATTTCAAAGGCCCTTCTCCCACTGGGTCCATTTCCTTGGGGGAGGCAGGGGTTGAAGTCACGCTACTGTCTGACCTCCGTTCCCACTGTGTGGAGGACCATCCCTATCCCTATTTTCTCTTTCATTTTCTTTCTTTGTGTGTGTGTGTGGGACCGGAGATTGAACTCAGCACCTTGCGCTTGCCAGGCAAGTGCTTATTCTACTGAGCTATCTCCCCGGCCCATCTCCTTCATTTTCTGAGGCACTTAAATATGACCTGCTATGTCTAGACATAGTTACCCATGTCACGTGTCTCTTCTTCCAAGGGACAGTAGAGCATACATTCTAAGAAAAACAGTGGTGTTCCTGGGCTTTGGGCTCAAGCAGATGTGGCCTAGGTTTGAACTTTGCATTTTCCCAGCAGTATAAATTTGAGTATAATCGCTTTGGACCTTAATTTCTTCCTATGATAATTATAATTATACCTATAAGATCTGCATCACAGGTTGTCAGTGAGCTTTGCCTGACATAGTATTTACAAAACACTTAATAAGGTTCTTGGCCCATAATAAGATTTTGCAAATTATTTTTTGGTCATATGTTTGTTTGTTTTAATATTTTTTAATTAAGCTGATTGGTACATTTTAGATATGCATAATGATCATATCCATCGTGGGGATTTGTACTTCTGTATGATACATGTTTTTGAGACAGAGTCTTCTCATGTAACCCAGGCTGGCCTTGAGCTCACAGCAATCCTCCTGCCTCAGCCTCCCCAGTGCGGAGGGTGGGGAGGTGGGGGGGTTTACAGGTGTTTAAACACTGTTCTTTCAAACACCCAAGCCCTGGGGTAGTAGGAGCCCATACCCAAGGGCTGAACGGGGGAGGGGGTGTGTGAAAACGCTCCATTCAAGCTCTCTAAGACCTTGGCATTTTGTAAGCTGTGGCAGAAGACGGATGAGAAGGTGGGGGCCTGGGGTGCGGGTTATCAAGGAGGTAGACAGAATTCCACACACCTGAAAGTCTGTGCTGGAACCCACCTGTATCCGCCAGTGCTTATTAGAGAACAGATTTACACAAGATATATAAGAATATGTAAGACTTACCACATTGGTGCACAATGGCCTCCCAGAATCAGGTGTGGAATGCAAAGTGTCCCTCTGCACAATGGGGACCTGTAGCTGCCAGGGGAGGGCCTGGAGTCCAGGTGGAAGGGTGGAGAGACAACTTCCAAGACAACTTCCACAGAGAAGCAGAAGATGGGAGCTCCTCCAAGGAAATCTAAAGCAAATCTTCCTCTTTGGTTTTTCTTTTATACCATCCTGGCACCAGCCCTTCCCTAGGGTGGAACTTGCGTAACCAAACTATGCTAAGCCAGTGTAGCCAATCACGCCCGCTTTGTTTGTTTTTGGATCTGAAGTGGGCAGGGCCAGGCCCCAGTCTGAATCTTGGTGTGTTGGTGCATGCCAGGAGGCTGAG
>PVKN010016400.1:0-17896 GCA_004027915.1 Capromys pilorides | reverse complement strand
TGAACCATCTTGCCAGCCCCAAGTATTTCATTTTTTATCAGTGTTAAATAGCTTTTTTTTAAAACTTTATTTATTTATATCATGGCCAGCTCAGCCTGCCCTGGGGGTGGGGGCTGGTGCAGCATGTGGTGCTGGGGATCCAATCATGGTCCCTGTGGTTGCCTAAGCTTGCCTAAGCAGGCGCTTTAGACTGCTGAGCTATCTCTCCTGGCCCCTTAATTAGCTTTTTGTATAGAGTTCTATCCATTTTTCTGAAATGTGCTGTTTTTTTAAATTTTATTTTAAAGAGTAAAAATAGCAGAAACAAAGAAAAACAGTAACAAGCAAGAGTACATATAGCAATGTGCTGTTTTTAATGAAAGTAACTATAATCTTTTCACATCTCCTGGAACTGCTGTTTACACATTGCTACTCTTATTTATTTTTACTTATTTTTGTATTTTAGTACAGCGTCTACAGGGTCTCACTGCACAGATAGGACTCATAGTTATCCTGTGGTTTTCAGCCTCCCAAGGGCTGGGATTACAGGCGTGCAGCACCATGCCCTGTCTCAGTGCTCAGTCTCAGTTCTGTCTCAGTTAACCCCAGAGGAGGACCAGTGGCACCACACGCTGGGAATCAAACCCGGTAGCTGCACCTGTGCTTTAGTCTGCTGGGCTAACAGGCCTGCCCTACACATTACAACTTTTAAAACTTAACCATATTTTGCAGAATTAACTTTTTTGGAAGGAGAAAATTCCCACTTGCTAAATGATACTAAACTGTTGTTTGGGCTCTTACAATTAAGTCCTTAGATTTTTTTTTTTTTAACTTTATTTATGTTATGGTCAGCTCAGCCTACTAGCACAGCATGTGGTGCCAGGGATTGAATTGCAGTCCCTTAGTTTTCTAAGCAGGTGCTTTAGACCGCTGAGCTATCTTGCCAGCTCCAAGTTCTTAGATTTTATTAAAAATACAGTCTTTAGCTTTCTAGGTTCTTCACTAAAATTGGTTTACATAATAATATAAAAGGACACCCAAATTCTTTTAAATATCTAGGTTTTTCCACTAGTAATGCATGTGGAGAACATTTTATTCATGCATACTTTAAGGCATAATACAAACTGTAAAAGGGAAAGAAACTTATTTTTTAGGGAAGGGCCTACAGGGTCTCACTACAGAATCTCACTACTAGATGGACTCCTAGTGATCCACCTGTTTACAGCCTCCCAAGAGCTAGGAATACAGGCGTGTTCCACCATGCTCAGCCTCATTTATAGTTTTTTTTTAGCTGTTTTTTATTTCCTTTCAAAAAATGAAGACAAGGTGTGTCAATTTTGATTCTCATTTTATGATAAAGAAATTGATAGGAAATAATTGTCTACCTATGGATTATGCAATATACTGCCTAGATCTTTCTCTTCTGGATGAGAGGGCAGAAAGGGAAGAATGGGTTTTGAGGGGAAGGAGGAGAGCTGACAGAATTCAGCTTGCGCCCTGTTTCCTGTGCATGAATTTCCTCCTCTGTGAGGGCTCAGTGTCCTTGAAACGTTCTTGCCCTTGGATAGGTCACAGTGGCCTGAATCCAGAAACGGGTGTCAGCAGTCCCATTACCTTGCTATGGGATTTAGAGCAAGTTTCTTGGATCTTTTAGCCTCTTTTATCATCTATAAAATAAAAACAAAACCACTCAAGGTGGCTATTATGAGTTCCAGGGGCTATCAGCATTCAGTGCCTCTGAGCTCTTACCGTTACAGTTCTCAGTCCCTGCTGTTACAGGCTTCTTGCTGCTCATCAGCCTCACAGCAGTGAGGCTTGGAGGCCCCCGGCACTTTTCTAAAGCTCCACCACAGCTTTAGCTGCCTTTTTAGGGCACGTTAGTGCCAACCTCTCTGGGGCTCAGCCTGCTATCTCCTCTGCAGCTACCAGCAGCAGTGTTGGGCCTCATACCTCTGCCCTCTATCCTCCCTGCTGGTGGCAGCCTCAGGATTAGCCTTAACCTTGGCACTGGGGCCTCCACCACCGCATGTCTTTGGTCTCCACTACCCCTCTGGAAGTCCCTGGATAAGAATATCTAAGATTTAAAATGTAAGATCATCAGGGATAGAGAATATCTCAGTCATCCTCTTGCTGCAGGGACACAATACCTAACACCTACAAGTTGTAGGAGGAGGGGTTTATTTCGGCTCACACTTTCAGTGCATGGTCAACTGGCAGCCAGGCAGAAATGGCAGGGTGGAAAGACCTGAGCAGAGGACATCTGCTCCTGCAGTCACACTGGGGCTGAGATCAACCTCCTCCCTCCTGGACCCTTCCTGTATAACACCAGATCAACACATGTTTTGCTTGTTTGTTTTTGGTGTTTTTGAAACAAGGTCTTGCTATGTAACCCAGGCTGGCCTTGAGCTCACTTTGTAGCCCAGGCTAGTCTTGAACTTGCAGTGATCCTCCTGCTTCAGCCTCCTAAGTGCCAGGATTACAGGTGTGCACCACCATGCCCTGCATTGCTTCCTGACTTCAATTCAGATCCCTCAGCCTGCTAACATAGAATGAACCCAACCTGAATTATAGTGTGAGACCCTATCTCAAATCCCCACCCACAAATTCTCACTATATAGTTCGAGCTGCTGGGCAGATCTCAAACTGACTATATGCCCAGGTTGGCCTTGCATTCACAACCCTGTCTCAGCCTCCAAGTGCTGAGATTACAGATTTGTGCCCGTACACCTGGCTTTTGTGCTTTTTAATGATACACCAAAAGAAATTCTTATAAGTTGTATTCTATTAACTGGTTAGGTCCAAGAAATAGGTACACAGACTTAGAAAATAATACATATAAGTCTGAAACATATATATGATTGAAAATATGGAAAAGTACATTCTAGTAAAACAGGCACATTGCCATTAATACCCTCCCCCCAATACTCACTTTGAATACATCCAATGTTCAAGATTACTAGTGTTACAAAATCTAACAAAGTAGAAGGTGCAAATCCACACTTGCTGAATTTCTGTATAAAGTTATTTAGGCTTCTGACCACTCAGTATTCTGAACATCTTGTGTCTTCTGTAGAGGCCGAACAGCAGACAAGGAAAGTGGGCACATGCTGGCCAGTTTTGCTAAGCGAAGCCCCAAGGCCCAGGTACCTCCTGAGACCAGACCCCAAGCAAACAAGGTCTTTCTGTTGGGAAAGAGAAATTTCTAGGAGTAAAAAGGGCTCTCGTGAAGCCTGGCAAAATAAGGATCCTAGGAATTCCCTACCTTCTCCTCCCAAGAAGGAAATGTTACATTTTTTTTGCTGGAAATGTCAATTACAAAATTTAAGCAAACAGTCTTTTAAACTGGGAACCTCCTGGAAATGGGCATGTTATTCTTTAGTTCTTCTCACTGGTGAAAGTTATTTAACTAAAATTCTTCTCAAAATATTGAGACTCAACTGACAGAGTAGAGCATGGTAAAACTAGCTGGGGACCCAAGGGTGATCTGTTAATGACAAGATTGCAGGACACATGCCCCACAGCTCCCAAAGCCGTTTCCACAGGCTGGCCTAGACCAGATGTCAGCCTGCCTCTTAGGACCCTTGTGTCGAAGTCCTCATGGGTTTACTCAAGATCTGGGCTGCATAAAAGGACCCAGCCAATAAGAGAAACATGTTATTGTGGCTTTCCTCACAAAAGCTTGCCCTCTTTCCTACAGGGTGAATTTTTTTTTTTTTTTTTCTTTTTGAGACAGGGTCTCGCTAAGCAATTCAGGCTGGCCTTAAGCTCACTTTTGTAGCCCAGACTAGTCTGGAACTAGCAGCGATCCTCCTGCTTCAGCCTCCCAAACACTGGGATTACAGACGTGCATCACCATGCCAGCCAGGGTGAACTTTTGAGACAGGGTGTTGCTTTGTAGTGCAGGTTGGCCTCCAGATCTTGCCTCTGTCTCCTGAGTACTGGAATTACAGGTGTCCACCACCATGCCCAGTTGCAAGAGGGCACTTTTATTTTGCTTGGCCCATGTTCACTTTGCAGAGCCAGTTTCTCTCTCATTTCTTCTTCAAATAAACTTTGCAACTGCTTTTGCTCACTTTATTCAATTCTTTGTTCCAGAGAACCTGAACTCCAACTGCAGAAGAGATGAATAACTCAAAATCCAGTAATGTTTAATTGGTGAGCTAATTTTAGGAGTCAATCAGTAACATTAACAAATTATGTGAGGGCAAAAACCTTAACCCTGGTGGGCATGGTGACACATACCTGCAATCTCAGCATGCCGGAGGCAGAGACAGATCAATGGAAGTTTGAGGTGAATTTGGAATACATAGTTCAAGACCAGACAGAAATACAGGGCAAGATCTTTTTTTTTCATGTATTTGGTACAAGGTCTCACTGTACAGCTTAGACTCATAGTGATCCTCCTGTTTTCAGCCTCCCCAGTGCTGGGATTACAGACATGCACCTCCACACCCCTATCAGTGGTGGCTCAGCGTGCCCGCGGGCGGGGCTGGTGGGACCTGTGGTGCCAGGATAGAACCCCAGTATCTGCACTTGCCTAAGTGGGAGCTAAGTCCACTGAACTATCTCACAGGCTCTGACAAGACCCTCTTTTTTTTTTTTTTTTTTTTTTTTGTGGAACCAGGGATTGAACTCAGGCCCTTGCACTTGCCAGGCAAGCACTTATTCCACTGAGCTATCTCCCCAGCCAACAAGACCCTCTTAACCCCACCATTGTAATTCTTTAAACTAGGGTGTGTGTGGTACTTGGTTTCACTGGACAGCTGAACAGCCTTAATGATGTTGAAAGGTAGAATAGGTTTTGGTATAAAAAACAGGTATAGAAAGAATGAGGAAAGTAGAAGAAAGCCAGGTGTAGCGGCACACACCTGTAATCCCAGCATTGGAATGCTGAGGCAGGAGGATCACCATGAGTTCAAGGCCAGCCTCAACTACATAGTGAGACCCTATCTAAAAAACAAACAAAAACCCAAAACCCCAAACCCCAAACCAAACACCACTAAGAATGGGAGATAGTCAAAGCAAGACTAAGAAAGTAAGTTTGGCTGTGACTTTGGTAAACTTTGAGTCATGAACTACATAGTCTATGGGTCCAGGATTGGCTGTCAGGCGAACTGAAGGCCTTTAGGGAGCACACATAGCAACTGGCCTTAAACCTTGGGAGCATCTGTTGCTACAAATGGAGACGCCCAGTGACACTAGAAAGCGGTGAGGGTGGGGTGGGCCAACACTTAAGAAAACATTCTGGGTAAATTGGAATTATCTTGAACATATAATGTTCAGTGGACATGTTTAGGCTAAAAGGCTATTTTCATTTCTCTGTGTCAAGATTCATGGAGATATTTATTCCAGGAGTACTACTTCCTTTTTGGTTGAGTCAGGGACTTGTTATGTAGTTCAAGCTGGCCTTGAACTATGTAGCCCAGACTGGCCTCAAATTTATGGCAACCTTCCTGCTTTGGCTTCCTGAGTGCTGAGATTACAGGCCTGCAATACCCTGCCAGGTTACTTTATTATTTATTTATTTATTTGTGAGCAGAACATATTTATTGAGAGAAAGAAAGCTCCTGCCCAGAGAGAGGAACAGGTGTGGGGTCCCAAGTGACTGTCCCCCTAGATTACTTTATTTTTTGAGACAAGGTCTTTGCCATATAGTTCAGACGGGCCTCAAACCCATGGCAATCTTACTGCTTCAGCCTCCTGAGGACTAGGATTACAAGTGTGCAACCACAGCCATCTTACAATACTTTAACTAAAAAACAAATGCAGTTTAAAGTTCCAGATGTATATTGATACTTCACCCATTTTTTTCTTCACCCCATTTATTTATTTTATTTATTTATTTTTTTTTTTAATTTTTTTTATTTATTTATTTGTTTGCTTGTTGTGTTTGTTTGTTTCTTTATTTATTTTGTGGCTGGCTCAGCCTGCCCTGGTGGTGGGGGCTGGCGCAGCATGTGGTGCCGGGGATCGAACCGCAGTCCCCGCAGTTGCCTGAGCCCTCCTAAGCAGGCGCTTTAGACCACTGAACCATCTCGCCGGCCCTTCACCCCATTTATTAAGCCAAAAAAAAAATCTTCAAGCAACTTCAAGTTCATAAATGTATAATGAAGTACAGAGCCCAACCACAGTGAGACGCAATGCACTACAATAACAAGGGGACAGCAGGACTTCTCAATGTTGCCTCCCGCTGGAATGAACACGTCCCAGTTGTAACCAAGGGTTTCTGAAAATCTCAATGTGACCACCTAGGTCCTCCCATGTGGCCAGTTTAGTTTCCTGATTGTTCTGCTGGCATCCTGCTGTGCTGCAAGGCTCATCTTGAACTCCTCAGCTCCAGTGATCCTCTGCCTGCCGCAGTCCCCACAGTGCAGGATCACAGATGTGCGCCACCAAGCCTGGCTTTAGTCTGCTGAACTGTGCTGTTATTGCCTCGGGGTCCAGCCCTCAGGTCTCCCTCTTTAGGCCTCCATCATCCACTGTGAGGCTCAGTAGAGTTGACCAATCCAAAGATGAAGAAACTTGCTTAAAGGAGGAGCTGCTGTTCAGCAATAAGCTGCCCTACTCTGATTGCACAAGCTGTTTTCACTCTTTCAGTCCTGGAAGACCATGGCTCGGCAATGTCCTAAGTGGCTTCCTCTGAGAGTTCATCCCCAAGAAGGAGCCACTGGCCAATTTCCTTTTATTACATTTCTAGTAGTTGTTCTATTTCCTCCAGGACTTTTGTAAAATCAGTAACTTGATGCTTATGTAAGTTTTGCTGTTCTAGGAACTGGACCCTTTCTTCTTCTTTTATCTTCAACTTTACTTTTAAGGCCTGCAAGAAAAGGTATTGCAAAAAAAAAAAAACCAACAATTCTTGATTCAGGGAAAGACAGTGCCCATACCAGAACATCACACTTCTTTCTACTCCACTGACAAAGGCCCAGGAATACCAAGAGACATGGCGCTCCCTGTCTTGGCCTCTATGCTGCAAACATCTGTATCTAAAGTAGGATGACGAATTCCTCTGTGTCCCATGCAATACCCCGTGATTCACCAAGATTTGAAAAAGTACAAATGCAAAAATCTACGTTTCTTACTACAAGTCCATTCCTTGAGATATAGCATGGATTTCACACAGGTCTCACAGGGCTTACCTGACAACTTAAAGCAACCTAGAGCTGCAGGCTGCCTCTTCCCCTGGCGATGGTGCTAGGGATAGCACTCCAGCCTCTGTACACACGAGGCAGTATGCAAGTGCACTACCACTGAACTGTACCCAGCCCTCAATGGGAACCTTCTGGGCATGTGGTACTGGGGATCGAATCTGGGTCCTTGCATTTGCCAGGCAGGCACTTAGACCACTGAGCTATCTTCCTAGCCCATGGGAACCTGTTTTTTTTTTTTGGTCTTTTTGAGACAGGGTCTCACTGTGCAGTTCAGGCTGGCCTTGAGCTCACTTTTGTAGCCCAGGCTGGTCTCGAAATTACATCGATCCTCCTGCCTCAGTCTCCCAAGTATGGGATTACAAGGTGTGTACCACCATGTTCAGCTCCATGGGAACCTTTTTAAAAGTCCTCAGGAACAGAAAAAGGAAATTAGCAAGAAAAAATTGGTCTAATCAAAATAAAATCTTGGAATTTAGTTAATAATGTAACAGTGTTTCTTAGTTTGGTAAAATGTACAATGATAGTGTAAGATGTTACTATTAGGGTAACTGTATTTTTTGTCTTGTCTGTGGGACTTTTGTGTAAAACTACAATTATTTCCAAATAGTTTATTGAACAGAAAATAGGAAAGAAAGATTATTATTTCTCTTTAATCGACCTAAGGAGGTATGGGATGATAATCCTGCCTCAGGGAGATGTCTGCCCCTCACCTGTAACTCCTCCAACTGTTTCTTGGCAGTTTCATTAAATAGCTTCAGCTCATCTTGCAAAGTTTCTAACAGCAACTAAGAGGAAAATACATTGTAATAAGCAAATATCCATGCAACCTGAGAACTGAATGAGATGTTGATAACATCACCATCCTGCACTGAGGACCAACCCCACATGCAGGTTCTCTATCTGGTCCCTTGAGGACTTCTTTGGTAGACTGAGTGACGAACAGCCAGGCTGTCACACAGTGCTACACAGAACTTAGGAACAAAGCTTCCTAAAGAGATCGTACAGTATGAAGGATTTTTGGGCCAAGCATACCATCTTCCTCCTTTAGACAAGGAACATAAAACCCCTGGAAAAGGAAAATAACAGACTGCACCTTTGCATCGTATAGTTGTCAGCAAAGGACTATAGGGAAATTTGATAAAGTGCAGAATGGAGAAACCAGAATGCTCTCTACACAGGTTCACTCTATCACGTAGTTTTATCAGTGCCAGGGACTGAACTATACTAGGCAAGTGCTCCACTACTGAGCTGCATCCTCGGCCTGTTGTCAATTTTCCTTTTGTGCCATGGTCTTACCAAGTTGCCCAGGCTGGCCCCAAGGTTACAATTTTTTAATTTATTCATTTGGTACAGGATCTCGCTACATAGCTCAGACTTGTGATCCTCCTGACTCAGCCTCCCCAGTGCTGGGATTGCAGACATGTGCCACCACACTGTTTCTGTGGCCAGCATGGCACGCAGTCCTGGGGAATCAAGCCCAGGTCCTTGTGACTGACAGGCAGGCACTTATGCTACCGAGCTATCTCCCTAGCCCCTTGCCTGAAGGTTATAATTTTTCTCCTTTATCCTCTCAGGTAGCTGGGATTATAGGCCTATGATATTTTTTCAAGTAGTAAATTTTCAGCAGCATGGTGGTGCAGGCCTGTAATTCCAGCATTTTTGAGGCAGAGGCAGGATTGCCAAGAGTTTGAGACCAGCCTGGGCTACATAATGAGTACAAGGCCAGATTGAACTACATAGCAAGACCCTCTCTCCCTCAAAAAAATAAAGCTGGCGATATAGTTCAGTGGCACAGTGCCTGCCTGGCACTGTGCAAGGTCATGATTCATGGTACCAAAAAAACGAAAAAAAAAGGAGTACGTTTTCTTTTCCTTTTTTCTTAAAGGGGTACATTTTTAATTCAGAATATTTATATTTGTAAGCATAATGCCATCTTTCAAGTAAAATTTGTTACTTAGCACACAACGGAGGCCTTCTTAGGTTGCCTGGCCCTGTTCCTCCAACCCATGTCCTCACCACAGAGTCCTCATGATCCGTAGCAGGTTCCTGCTGCAATGCCAAGGTATCAGTGCCTAGAAGAGATGGATACAGTAAAGTCAGCTGCAGCAGGAGCCACAGCATAAGCAGGAGAAAGCAAAACCTCCTCCATGGACAAGTGCTGCAGTACATTCCCAGGGAAGCCTCTGAGTGCCTGGTCTTAGGCAAAGTTACCCATTTCTGCCCTCCATACTATTTCACTTTCATGCTCTTCAACTTTTTATATGGTCAAAATTCATCCCGTTTTCCTTAGCTCAGTAGAAAATTTGTCCAGAGGAAACCTATAGATTGAATTTTTAAATTTTATTTACAACACACAAAAAACTATTTTATAAAAATCTTGATCCTACAAAAAAATGCACGCCTGTAATCCAGCACTTGGGAGGCTGAGGCAGGAGGATCGGTGTGAGTTCAAGACCAGCCTGGGCTACAAAAGTGAGCTCAACACCAGCCTGAACTACTGCATAGTGAGACTTTGTCTCAAAAAGACAAAAAAAAAAAAAAAAAAAGAAGAAGAAGCTGGGCGTGGTGGTGTACATCTATACTCCTAGCCCTGGAGAAGCTTGCGGGGGGGTTTGGGTTTAGAAATTTGAGCATGGCCTGGGAAACTTAGTGAGATCCTGTCTCAAAAACAAAGAAGACAGAGTCCTGAGTTCAATTCCCAGTACCACACACACACAAAAAGCAGGGGCCAGGGAGATAGCTCAGGGGCACAAGTGCCTGCCTGACAAGTGCAAGGTCCTGAGTTCAATGCCTAGTTCCACAAAAAAACAAAACAAAACAAAACGAAGCTGGGTTTAAGCCCTAGTACCACACACACCAAAAAAAGCAAAACCAAAAATCCAACACTGTATTCAGGGGGTAAAATCATACAAAATTCTTATGGCAACTATAAAGAGTATCTAAGCTGGAGTTGGGGACATAGCTCAGCAGTGGGGCATGTGGTTCAAATTCCTGGACTCACCCCTCCCCCCTACACACACGAAAACTACAGCCCACAGGTTAGCTGTTCACACTGATAATCAGGACTCTTTCATTCCACTTTCCTGGGCACGCTCTGCTCTTCAGTTCAGCCGAGAGCAGTCACTTTCTCCTTCCGTGCTTTTCTTTGCTACTGACTGCTCTCCAGGCAGTGTCAGAATGAAGGTCACTTCTTTTGAGTATCCTAACACACTCTACCACTGAGCCATATGTCTAGCCAGGAGTCACATTTTAGCCATCATGATACTGTCGATTAGCCAGATTTAAGAAGCCTTCAGATGACAGCATTTTACGTCGCATTCATTTATCTTCATTCTGTCCCCAGGCCTTCATGTAGATAAATTACCAGTAAGCTTTGCCTCATTTGACAGGAACACAGGTTTCTAATTTAGTTGCCAGGTCACATCTATTGGTCCCAAATAAATGGCATAGAGAACTCGGTAAGAGACAGAGAAGTTTCCTTCTCTGTAGTCCTCTGAAATTCTACTGGTTAAGCAAAAATCAACATGACATGAAAACCAAGAGATGCTCTCAAAAAAGCCTTTAGGGCTTTGCCAAAGAACTCTCTATAAAAAAAAAAATCTGTATCAATTTCACCTTAAGTGTTCATTTATGTCAAAGTCTATTACTATTTAAACTTTCCGAATGGATCTGAGTACATTTTCAGAATTGTTTTCTTTTTCTTTTTTGTCTTCTTTGAGACAGGTCCTCACTATGCAGTTGAGGCTGGCCTTGAGCTTACTTTTATAGCTGAGGCTGGTCTCGAACTCACATCGATACTCCTGCCTCAGCCTCCCAAGTGCTGGGATTACAGGTGTGCACTACCACACCTGGCTCAAAATTGTTTTCTAAGTTATATTTAGACCCATCAAAATACAAGGCCATAGTTCTGATATACTTTTTTGCTTAATGATAAGCAACTCTTTTTTTTTTTTTTTTGGTCTTTTTGAGACAGGGTCTCGCTATGCAGTTCAGGCTGCCCTTGAGCTCATTTTTGTAGCCCAGGCTGGTCTTGAACTCGCACTGATCCTCCTGCCTCCGCCTCCCACATGCTGGGATTACAGGTGTGCGCTACCACGCCGGACTATGACAAGCAACTCTTACACTCCTTGGGCAAGTGCATGTAGTACTGTCAGTCACCCTGAAAGGGCACCTATGCTCCCCACACAGAAGGGGCTGACCTGCAGGGAGGTGATCTCTCACCTGGATTGAGACCTTTGCTCTCCAAAACTGCTAAACAGTTGTCCCGAAACTTCTCCAGCAGCTCTACCTTCTGGGTCAGGTCCTTCAGCTCTCCCTGTTGGAGAGTTAGAGACATC
This sequence comes from Capromys pilorides, assembly GCA_004027915.1. Taxonomy (NCBI): domain Eukaryota; kingdom Metazoa; phylum Chordata; class Mammalia; order Rodentia; family Capromyidae; genus Capromys; species Capromys pilorides. The sequence goes on along the minus strand of PVKN010016400.1, from coordinate 6,429 downwards.
AGGAGCTGTCCTGCCAGTGCTAGGCGTTCCTGCCAGTGCTCTACACAGTACCAGCCTGGCTGCTTCTCCTCCTGCCCCCAGCAGCTGGCTCCCACCTATTTGATTCCCAGGTGCAGATGACAGAGGTCTCTTTCTCTATTTAAATTTTTTAATGTATTTGGTACAGGGTCTTACTACACAGCTTGCACTCACAGTGATCCTCCTGTTTTCAGCCTCCCCAGTGCTGGGATTACAGGCGTGCGCCACCACATCTTGTCTCAGTGGCCAATTCAAGCATGGCATGTGCCACTGGGGATCAAATCTGGGTCCATGAACTTGCCTAAGCAGGCCCTTTCTCCTCTGAGCTATCTCTCTCTCTTTTTTTTTTTTTTTTCTTTTTGAGACACGATCTCACTATGCAGTTCAGGCTGGCCTTGAGCTCACTTTTGTAACCCAGGCTGATCTCAAACTCACACTGATTCTCCTGCCTCAGTCTCCCAAGTGCTGGGATTACAGGCGTGCACCACCAGGCCTGGCTTCTGAGCTATCTCTTGTCAGTCCTTTCTTTGACCTCACTACATAACCCAGACTGGCCTGGAACTCATAATCCTGCCTTAGCCTACTGACTGCTGAGATTACAGGTGTGTGCCATTGCTTTAGGCGCTTACCTGAGTTTTAATCAACTTCTGGTGCAACTGCTTGTTGGCAGTTTCTAAAAGCTGGTTCTTATCTTGTAGCTCTTCTTCTGATTTTTGCATCCTCAATGGCTTACAGCTGTAACAAGAGTTGTACTTCCATGGAGAAACAGAGTTAAGAATATAGACTACAGATCTCCTCAAATGGGTCTGAATTGTGGCTTTGTTATATAGTGATTACCTGTTGTACATACTTCCTGAGGCTGTGTTTCTGAATTTCTATAATTAAGATATATGATCTGTAGTAAGTTGTATCACCTAGCTACTTCCTCATTTGTAAATTATAATTTCATAATATTGTCACAAACAATAAAAGAAAAACCCATGCATAATGTTTAGCCCGGCTACTGACACATGATAAACATATAGTAAACAGCCATTATTGTTGGTTATGGTGGTGCACACCTATAATCCCAACACTCCAGAGGCTGAGGCAGGAGGATCGCAAGTTTAGGCCAACCTATGCTACACAATGAGTTCAAGGCCAGCCTAACTATGCAGCAAGGCCCTGTCTCAAAAAAACCCAAGGTAATAAACAAAGCCACAGTCATCATCATTAACATAAAATTTCATCTGAGTGCTAGTATTTAGGTATGCACTATAATGTCAAGCTTGTTTGCTAGTACTTTGTCTTTAAATTTTTCCTTTGTGTCTTCATGTATACATGTGTGGTACTGGGGCCTTGTGCATGCCACTCTACCACTGAGCTGTATCCCTAACCCTGCCCACCACCAGAATATGCATCCCGATACACCAACTACAACCTGCATCCCCATCACAAAAGCTTTCCACTCCTGGTTCTGGGCCCACAGTAGCAATCTTGGCAGAGGTGAAGACTCTTACTGGGATCCAAGATGTGGCACTACTGATTCCTGCCCTGTTGATGGCAACACATACATCTGGCTGTGCCTTAGTGCTGAAATTCCACTCAGGTATTGAAGATGATACCCATGCTGTGACCCACAAAACATGCTCCATGACAAGGGGACCAAGGTGGGAGGAGGAAGGAGCCACAGAATGAATTAAGGTAAGTTATATACATGAACAACTCCTCACAAGGAACAATCATCACTGCAAACAAGTACTAATGAACATTCTTTAAAAGTAACTACAGAGGTTGGGGAGATAGCTCTGTGGCAAGTCGTGAGTTCGAACCCCGGTCCCGCAAAAAAACAAAAAACAAAAAAACTAACTACAAAAGGCCAACTAAAAAACTCCCACAACTCCCAAGAACAACTCTGATGTGCACTGGGTTGCAACCAACTCCTAACAGAGTGGCTCGGTTTACTTTCCTGGAAGCTCACCTCTTTCTGATGTTCCTCTTACTGCAGGGCTCTGCAACTTGCATCTGGCTGTAGAAGCAAAAACAAAGAGCCTAACCAACTGCTTAGGGATACAGCTCAGTGGTAGAGTGGCTAGAATCACACACTAGTGTGCTGTGCTGTGTGGTGGAGCAAAGGCAGGGTTTCTGAGGAAAGAACCAGAGGTTATAAGTGAGGCACACAGCACAGGCCTGAGAGCCTACTGGCTCTGCACTTAGTTTCAGCAGTGTGTCTGTTATGGTTTATGCGTAGTTGTCCCCCCAAAGCCTCATGCAATCATGGGGTGGGGGCTTCTAGAGTTTGAGACTTGACTCATGATCCACAGGGATTATGTGTTTTAATACTGCTGCAATTATGGGTGCGCTCAGCTAAGGCAGAGAGCCTGAATGTAATATAAAGAGAGACAGAGAGACAGACTCACACTGTTGCTCTCTGGTGCCCTGGTTGGTTGGTTGGCTCTGTTGTGGTTGATGCTGTTCCGCCACATGAACTGGATGCTCTCTGCCCTGTTCCACTCAGCCTTGGGCCAGCCAAATATGGACTGAAACCTCTAGTAACTATGAGCTAAATAAACCTTTCCTTCCTTCATTTTGAGTGTCGGGTATTTGTAACCCGTAAACGAGCTTACACACTAAACATTGCTTAACCCAAGTAAAAAGTAACTAAGACAATATTCAAAAGTTTTCTTGGGCCGGCAAGATAGCTCAGCAGTCTAAAGCACCTGCTTAGGCAACCACAGGGACCACAGTTTGATCCCTGGCACCACATGCTGTGCCAGCCCCACCTCCAGGGCAGGCTGAGCCGGTCATAACATAAATAAATAAATATTTTTTTTTAAAAAGGCTTTCTTTTCTGAGCCAGGGTCTATGTAGTCAAGTTGGCTTCAAACTCAGTCCTTGTGCCTGGGCCTCCTAGGTGCTGGTATTACAGGCATGTGCCACTGTGCCTAGCTTCAAAGGTTTCTTTTAATAAAGAAGCAGACACAGTGGTACATGGCTGCAGCCCCAGCATCTGAGGAGCTGCAGAGGATTGAGAGTTCAAGGCTAACCTGAGCTAGAGAGAAAACCTGTTTCAAAAAAAAGGAGCGGGGGTAGGGAGATAGCTTCGTGGCACAAGCGCCTGCCTGGCAAATGCAAGGTCGTGAGATCGAACCCCAGTCCCGCAAAAAAAAAAAAAAAAATCAAAATAGGGCAAAGGCTTTCCTTTTGACCACCCCAACTTTCTGACAGATAATTCAGTAATGCTGCCCAGGGATCTGCATTCCAGATTAGAGGCCAGTGCTCTCTAACACCATCTCCCCCTTTTCTACATCTCTAACCCTCATTTGCTTTTCATTTAGTTTTTTTTTTTTTTTAATTTTATTTATTTGTTTGCTTGCTGCGTTTGTTTGTTTCTTTCTTTCTTTATTTTGTGGCTGGCTCAGCCTGCCCTGGTGGTGGTGCTGGCGCAGCATGTGGTGCTGGGGATCGAACCGCAGTCCCTGCAGTTGCCTGAGCCCTCCTAAGCAGGCGCTTTAGACCACTGAACCATCTCGCCGGCCCCAGCTTTTCATTTAGTTTTCAGAAAAAGTCCCACCAAATTGCTCAGTTTGAGTGCCAACGCACATTCCTCCTGCTTCAGCCTCCCAGACAGCTAGGATTACAGACTTGCACTACCACACCCAACTGCTAGCCCCATTTTAAAATTCTTGATAGCCATTTCGTTATTTGTGTGTGTGTGTGTGTGTGTGTGTGTGGATTAAAGCCAGGGTTTTGTAACTGCTTGGTAAACATTCTACCACTGAGCTAGCCATCTACCCTCCAGCTTCAGCAGGATGTTCTAATCCAACGATCTGCTCTCACCCATTCTCTTGTTTTGCTTTGGTGATTTTCATAGTCTCACTGTTTGAGTGAAGATTTCTGGAAGTGATGACTTTTTTGGATTTAACAGGTAACAGGCTCTTAGAAGTAGCTAGAGTTTTTGTATCTGCAAGAGAAAAACAAGAGAGTAAACCCTAAAACATCACGATTAAGCAGCTGTAATCCTAGAAGAAACAGCTCCATTCCAAGGTGCCTTTTACTTTCATATGGGCCAATTTCAATCTGCAAACAGTAACTTAAAGAATAACGCTTCAAGACTAAACCACAATAGAAATTCATCTTTTTAAAAATTTTATTTGGTGGTTCTGGAGCTACATCCCTAACCCCTTTATTATTTTTTAAAAACAGGGTCTTACTAAATTGCTTAAGTTGTCTAGGCTGAGCTTAAACTTGCCATTCTCCTGTATCTGCCTCCTAGAGGCCAGGATGCCTATTGGGCCATTTACAACTGCCTTAAAAAGGAAAACTCTTTCAAGATGACAGTTCAGTCTTCATGATGCTTCCAACCTAATGGCTAAAGGAATAAATGTACACATGGACATCGATACAAAAACAGCTTAACACAAGTCTGGAAGTAAACTTAGCCGACTCTTCAATACCATTATTTTACTTTATTTTGAATTCAATACAATTAGGCTACTCCTGCAGCACCCTGCATATTCTCGCCAACCACACACTCTCAATTTTCTTTTCACAGATTGTTTTTCTAACCACTCTCAGAGTATCTGTGTCCTGGGCACTCACTCGAGTATTTGGCATATGACCGGAAGTACAAGTACTGGTATAATAAATAAAACACTTCAGTTTCTAGACTGTAAACTGCCTCCTCTTGTCTTGTTTCTCTACCATGCCTCTAATATTGGCTTGGCTTTTTTTTTTTTTTTTTTGGTGGTACCAGGGAGAACCAATTCAGGACCTTGTGCTTGCCAGGCAAGCACTTATTCCACTGAGCTATCTCCCTGTCCCCAATTATGTGTTGATCATTAAATTTATGTATGTATGTATGTATGTATGTATGTGTGCGATATTGAAGATTGAACCCCAAACCTCACACATTCAAGGCAAGCATTCTAATACTGAGTGATATTCCCAGCTTTTATTTGAGACGAAGTCTAAGTTGTTCAGGTTGGACATGAACTTGTGATCCTCCTACCTCAGCCTCTCCATCTAGCTGGGATTACAGGATTATGCCACCATGTCCAGCAAGTTTAGAGACTTCCTATTTGGCATTTTTTTCTGGTGTCCATGTTGGGCAAGGGCCAGATGACCATGAAATGGCCCTGAGGCAATAGACTTCTTCCTCCAAAAAGCATTTTCTTAACCAAGTGTAGTGCAGGTCTGTAATCCCAGCACTATATGAGGCTGACTCATTTAAGTAAAGTAGAAATATTCTGTCTTGGGGACCAGCAAGATAGCTCAGCACAAGGAGGGACCATGCAGGGACCTCGCAAGGACAGGCTCCATCTGGCACCATATGCGTGACAGCCCTGCCCCCAGGGCGGGCTGAGTGGTGGTGTATACTTGTAATCCCAGTGCTGGGAAGGCTGAAAACAGGAAGATTACTAGGAATCTGAGCCGCATAGTGAGACCCTGTAACAACCAAATACATGAAAGAGAGAGAAAGAGAGGAAGAGAGGAAGAGAGGAAAAGAGAGAGAGAGAGAGAGAGAGAGAGAGAGAAAACCTAAGAAAGATCCTGTCTCTTAAAGAAAAAAAGGGCTGGCGAGATAGCTCAGCAGTCTAAAGTGCCCGCTTAGGCAAGCACATGGACCAGCACCACATGCTGTGCAGCCCCACCCCCAGGGCAGGATGAACAGGCCATAATATAAATAAATATAATTTTAAAAAATTAAAAGGGGCTGGGGAGATAGCTCTGTTGCACAGGTGCCTGCCTGGCAAGTGCAAGGTCATGAGTTCAAACCCTGGTGCCATAAAAAAAAAAAAAAATTAAAGAAAAAAAAAAAAAGCCACCTCCACATCTTTATGCCAGCCTTCTACCACACACTTACTATCTACCATGTACAAAGAGTATAGTCCCTGGCAAATTCAAGTACATATCCATATAGGACTTCAGACTAAACCTCTTGACACAAAGGTTTTACTTTTTAAATTAAATATGAGGCCTTGCTCATGCTGGGCAAATCCTCTGCACTGATTTATACCCTCTGCCCCAGTTTTCCAAGATTATATCCACCATATTTACTGTAAAATATCCTCTTTAAGTTTGGCTGAAATTAAGGGTCATAACAAATCAAAATTGGAAAAATAAGGCACAAGGTGTTAGATTACTAAGGTTAGGAAATTTGGTATTTGTATTTATTTTTCAAGAGAGGGTCTTGCTATGTAGTTTAGGCTGGTCTTGAACTCACTATGTGGCTTGGGCTGGCCTTGAACTCTAGGCAAACCTCCCTGCTCAGCTTCTGGAATGCTGGGATTACAGGTATGCACCACCACATCCAGCTCTCATTTTCATTTTTTTTTTTTAATGTATAAAACTTATCCAGAAACAAAACCAGGGGCTGGGGAGATAGCTCCGTGGCACAAGTGCCTGCCTGGCAAGTGCAAGGTCGTGAGT